>JAYMSP010004946.1:0-14867 GCA_036897095.1 Plantago elongata
TATATATATATATATATATATATATATATATATATATATGTGTGTGTGTGTGTGTGAATCATCCTCAGAGTGTTTTTAACCAGTTTTACGCGATTTTAGTAGCTACCCAAACGGTCAGCTAATGTTTAGAAACAGAACCTTGATAAACTGCAGCTGAACTGCTAAATTTTGGCATTTTATATATGATTCAGTTTTGTAGATAACCATTTCCTCAGGCCACCAAGAATTCCAACTGCTGCTCAAAGTTAGTCTACCTTTCCTGACTAATTCTCTGTTTTATTTGCCATTCCTTTGCTTGTCTTAAATAGCTCAAGTGCTTGGCTGTTCAATTTCATTAGCATAACATGATTCATTTGGTTGAGCTGTTAGCTGTTAGGATATCTGAAGATAAAACCAGAATCTTCTTATCTGCAATAAAAAAGATGTTAGCATATTATACTTTTGATCTTCTGTAACAGTAAGTAGAATGAGTTTAGCTTATCTACGAAATCGGTAAAGATAGAAAGATTTAATCTTTGCAGTTGCACTTGCACCATGGTAAATGCAAAACAAGTCAGAGCGCTTGATGTCGAGGTGGTTGTCATGGGTTTTTGAAGGGGCGGTTAAATAAAAGATCAAATTGCCACCCTTAAGCGTCATTCAGAAAATACAAAAGCCGGAAAAAAATCCAATCGAATAGTAGATTTAAAAATTTAAACCTCTTTTTTGGTAAATCAACTGTGAATTTTTTTTTTCTGGAATCCCAAAGATCTGTTTCCATTTTCATAAGATCTTCTTCACTACAAAGCAAGCCGGCCAAGCCAATGTGTCATCATTCTTTAAATGCTGCAGTTTAGATTTCTTACAATTCCATACTAAAACATTATGAAAGATGTCTTCCAGGTGTGCTAGTACTACAGAAATCATCACGGATCAAATTAAGAATGATTGTCATCTTGACAATGATATGATACTGACCAGTTCACAATATTTCGACATTGCAGTTGGCAAACTTGTTCAGGCAGCTCTTTGATTTGTCATTCCTGCCAGAAAGCATCCCCGAAGTCCAATGATGGATCTGCGACTGCCCGAGGACTGATCTGCTTTGGAGAAATCTCCGATAAAGCTTAGAGTTTTACAAATCAGACATGGCGGCTTTTGCAGCTTTGATTTCTCTTATGCATGTTCTGAACCGTGTCCAATCCGAGACTCGCCTTCCCCTGGATATCGACAAAAGGCTGCTCGGACATCTACTTGACAAAGTTGGCTTCCTGATTCATTTCCTGGAAAATACTTCTTCTAAAGAGGTCAAAAGTTGGGAGAGCGTAATAGTAAAAGCAGCTTATACAGCCGAAGATTTCATCGAATCTCATGTCGTCAATGTAATTACTACATCTGCAAATCAGAACTCATCGGTCACATCTCAGGCTATAGAAAAAGTAACAGGATATATGGATGTCATCAAGAACGAGCTGATGAAGATCAAAGTTGAACATCTGCAAATCACAAGCGTTAGTACTTCTGATGATTTCTCTCGTTCTAGAAAGACTACTATGGTGGGATTTGACGAGGAGTCACTCCAGATCATGAAATGGCTATTTGGAGAGCAATCTAGTCGCCTAGTTATCCCAATTGTTGGAATGGGTGGTGCAGGTAAGTCTACACTTGCCAAAAATGTTTATGATAAGCCTGCTATTGTGCACCAATTTGATATTCGTTCATGGGTTACAATATCTCAAGACTTCAGTCGAAGGCAAATTCTATTAAAACTCTTGAGTAATAATAAATATGAGAAGGATGGGCCTCGGGTTTTAGAAACATTAAATGATGTGCAGTTAGGGGAACGCTTATACAAAATATATTTTGGTAGGAGATATTTGGTTGTGATGGATGACATTTGGAGTTTAAAGGCTTGGGAGATGGTAAAGTCGTATTTTCCAGATAACTGTAATCATAGTAGAATCATCATGACTACAAGGTTATCAAGCATAGTTGCTCCTTTTGGTTCATGTCGTCTTCAAATGAATTTTCTGAATGAGGATAAAAGTTGGGACCTATTTTGTGAAAGGGTGTTTGCGCAAGAAGATTGTCCTTTTGAATTGCAGGAAGTTGGACGAAAGATTGTCAAGAATTGTAAAGGGCTGCCATTATCAATAACTGTGATTGGGGGACTTCTGAAAAAGTCGGAGAGAACGGAAGGATACTGGGAGTCTGTTGCCAGGAATACAAACTCTGTGATAAGCTCAGAGGATGATGAGCATTGTATGCATATATTGTCTATCAGCTACAATAGTCTGCCTATTCACTTAAAACCATGTTTCCTCTATATGGGAGTATTTCCTGAAGATGAAGAAATTCGTGTTTCATGGCTCATCAATCTATGGGTTGCTGAAGGAATTTTGAAACCGAATAGTTCAGAAGTCTTGGAAGTAGTAGGAGATGAGTACCTATCTGACCTTGTTAGCAGAAATCTAATTTATGTTCATGAACGGGGATCTACTGGGAAAATTAAATTTTGCAAGATTCATGATCTCATGAGGGATTTAAGCCTAAGGGAAGCACATAAAGAAAACTTTTTGTATGTCCCAAATATGGCTAACCATGGTAATGTGCAATGCTTAAGCAGCCAACGTCGCATCTGTATTCAAAGCACATTAAAAGAAGAATACATTTCGGATGTCCTTGTTACCCTGAAGGTAGAATCTCTTGCCCGTTCCTTGATATGTGATTTGAATGAGGTTTTGCCGTTGAGAAATTTTAGGTTGCTGAGGGTCTTTAATATGGCTGAGAAAGGACGGAGATCTACAAGAGGTAGATATTCACTAGATGATGTTTTCCAGTTAGTTAACTCGCGCCACATTACAGTTGACTCAGATTGGAATTCGACTTCCATGTCTTTTCCTTCTTCACTAGGCCTATTGTGGAATATACAGACACTAATTGTTCAATGTGCTTCGGATGAGACTACTGCACCTATGGAAATTTGGGAGATGACTGAACTCAAACATATTGAGTTCAACAACACATTTTATCTCCCAGATCCCCCAAATCAACCTAGTTCTGGTTTTTTAAAGAAACTTCATACGCTAAATGGGGTAAAGAATTTCCGGTGTACTAAGGAAGCAGTCATGAGACTGCCGAACATTAAAAAGTTGAGATTAACATTTTATACCACTGGTGATTTGGAGGAATTTTGTCAAAAGAATCTTCAACTTCTGGAGAAACTAGAATCACTAGCTTTCATCATACGTGGCATAGGGTGTCGAAAGCGGCCTGAAGTGCTGCTATATCTCCCGTTCCCAGTGTCACTTAAAAAATTAACTCTATTTGCCACTGAACTTTACTGGGAAGACATGACAAAGATTGCTTCACTGCCGCATCTTCAAGTGCTGAAACTGAAAGCCGATGCTGTCGTAGGAAAAGAGTGGATGCCAGTTGAATATGACTTTCCTCGGTTGAAGTTTCTGTTGATTAGTGGTTGTGATCTCGAAGACTGGAAAGCAGAAAATACTCACTTTCCATGTCTTGAACATCTTTTTCTGGGAGGAATGCATATGGAGATTCCTCCAGGTATAGGAGACATACCTACACTGCAGTCGATTCAGCTGGATTACTGCGGCGAAGCTGCAGTCATTTCTGCCAAAAATATACAAGAGGAACTGGAAGATAACGGGGATTGTGACCTTCAAGTCCGGGTACGCTTCTCAGGCAAGAATAAATTCGATAACTTGGCAGCTGATAATTTTCGATTTGAAACTGGGTAAGTGTGTGTGTATATATATATATATATATATATATATCCTGCTATAGATCCTTGTCATAATTGATTCAATCCTGTGTACGGTTTCATGTAGTTACATTTTAATTATTTTTATTATTTCAGAGAATCGAACCGACGATGGGATTGAAGAGAAACAGGCAAAGGCCTCTGAAGCAGACCAGCTACCAGAAATGTTGGTATATGAGTATATGACTATGCAACATGTTTACATTGGGATCCTTGGAATTTGTAATGGTTACTTCATCCTGCCGTTCAGATCACCATTCTTATTCTCAAACATTGTGTTGTGCTGTTTTTAACTACTGTGAGCGAACATATTTCACGTGCCAAATACTTTTTACTTTGAGGTAAAAATGAATTGGTCATTTCTCGAAAGAAACTATACTGTACTCCCTTGGTCCATGTAATAATATTCCAATAGTAATTATACTTTTGTACTACTAGAATCTGTTGGTCCGGATATGAGCAACTGTTTGTCATCAGGTTATATGTTGTTTTCTGTTGGTGTTTTTTCTGGAGGTCAGTTTTGCTTCTCATTCTCTTTTGTTGTTCGTAATGGAGTCCTGTATTTCATAGATTACATTAATATTGATCGCTCACCGAGAAGGAGGTATTTTCCCCAAATTGATTTTTAACGAAATCCATCCATCACTTTGTTATCAAAATAGTTTCAATGTTTTGTTGGCCATTAATGGGTGGAAAACTATAATATAATGCTTTTGTTATGAGAACCGCTTCAAAAGAAAATATTGATCACTCACCACTTGCTAAACTTGATTGTAATCTAGATTGCATTGAGATGCCTAAGTAGAAGTTATATATTCTGGAAAGTTATTATTTAGATTGAATTTATTGTCGAATATAATTTTTTTTTAAACGGTAAAAGATGACTCCAACTCCAAATCTATTTGTTGGAGGGAAACGTTTTACTAACTGAATGTTTTGTGGTGTATTGTCGAATATAGTAAACCACAAAATACTCAACATTAAGTGTAGTTAAGTATTTTCAATAATATTATCCTTCAGGCAGTCTGATAGCTAAATATGCAACGCAGAACTGTCCAAGATCGAGAACCAGGAGAGTTTGGGGGTATATCAGGGAAATTGACAAACTGAGAAGTGAGAGCTGAGAACTCAATAGGTCCAGCTATTCGTTGTAAATTAGATAATCCTAAAGTTTGTATCCGAGCGTTTGTAGTCCAACGGTTAGGATAATTGCCTTCCAAGCAATAGACCCGGGTTCGACTCCCGGCAGACGCAACCTTTTTTTTTCCTGCTAATATTTAGTAGTTCGACTTCTTGAGCCAACTAATGTTACAATGCGTGTGCCATACCTCCCATACATCGGGACCATTTATATAATGTTCTCAAACATGAGTATAATGTTCTTAAGTATTTGGATAATTCTTAAATTAGTAAAATCACACAATAAAACAAAGTATAAAAAAAACAAGTTGCATGCAAATTACTAGGTGAATTAGATATATGAAATTAGTTTCTTTTCCTACTAATATTTGGTAGTTCGACTTCTTGAGCCAACTAATGTTACACTGTGTGTGCCATATCGGGACCATTTATATAATGTTCTCAAACATGAGTATAATATTCTCAAGTATTTGGGTAATTCTTAATCTAGTAAAATCAGACAATAAAACAAAGTATAAAAAAAAACAAGTTGCATGCAAATTTTAGAATTTATGAAGAAAAGTATTAGTAGACTATGCCTTGTGGGGTATGTTTGCTATGAGACTACTTCTTAATTATTTGTTAATTAAGTGATTAAAATATATAGTCGTAAGCTACTATGTAAGAGCTTCGAATTGATATATTGCATGCCGAAAACGGACTTTGGGTTAGTGAGAAACAAGTGCTTAAGTTGGAAAAGTGAGTGGGTTTATCCCACATCGTTTGCAAATAAAAGTCATCTCTAGTTTATAACCTGTTGCATTATTATACTTGCTAAGTGTGATGGTGGGGTTATGGAAAACCTTCTACGCGGGCGCAGGGGTGCAAATTCTGGCCAGATTTGTACTGAAACTAGTGGAACTTGGGTGCGAGCGAGCGTGCGCGACCTGCGTACACAATGTCGGGCAGCTGGCCCCGCGAGTGCCAACATTTTGCTCATGGTCTGAACGTTTTTCTTCCAGAACTTTCTTCTTTGACTCTTCATATTCTTGTTGCCCACTACCTCCACTACTTGGGCACAATGAATGGGCATGAGTTACACCATTGAAGTGCACCCACTACTTGGTGTAGTTAATGAGATTTTCATTACTCACCCCATTCATCACCTATAAAAGGGTCTCATTGTTGAAGTAGAAGTTTGGCACCAACATAACTCTTCTCTTCTGTTTTCTTCTCCTTCCTTCAAACTCTGATAATCCAGGCATAATCTAAGTTCGCCAGAACAGCTAAGCAGTGCAACTTACCTGTTGGGTTTCGACCGTTGTATCATGGGAAACAAGCGTCCAGTGAATCCTCAAAGCACCATAGGTGAGGGGGCGTAATTGTTTTAAGGAAACTGTGCAAGCACATGCCTCGGATTAGTCTTGCAAAAGGCGGTTTGTTTTTATTTACATTATGTTATCTTCGATTATTACACACTGGAACTAACAATTACTAAATGAATTAGATATATGAAATTAGTTTCACGATACCAGAAACATTACAAGGATCATATTACAATGATAAGTAGGAATATTATATCGATCGATGTAATATTTGGTAGTTCACTCCTTGAGCCAACTAATGCTACACTGCGTGTGCCATACCTCCCATATATCGGGACCATTTATATAATGTTTTCAAACATGTGTATAATGTTCTCAAGTATTTGGGTAATTTTTAAATTAGTAAAATCACAAAATAAAACAAAGTATAAAAAAACACGTTGCATGCAAATTACTAGATGCATTATATATATGAAATTAGTTTCACGATACCAGAAACATTACAAGGATCATCTACAATGATAAGTAGAAATATTATATCGATCGATGTAAACAATACAATAATGATCATTTTGATATCAGTTAAATCAAACTCCGCGAATCTTGATTGATAACCCGATCGAATTCACGAGATTAAAAAGTGTAACAATATTAATGGGGAATAAATTCACCAACATTATAAGGATAAGTAGAAACATTGTAAAGGTTATAAGAAATATTAGAAGAACCGTTAGAAACATTACAATCTTAGGATGTTGTAAAACTACAAATAACGAACTCAAGATCCGTGCAACTTACTAAAACCTGACCCGCAAGATCCACGAAAATTGTACCTGGTCCATCCTTCTAGCCTCTTAACAAATTTGATCTTTCCTAAAAATTTATATCCTCTTCTCACGCGGTATATAATAGAGGGAGTGTGGGGCTCGAGTTTTCTTTCACCTACAACTAATACCTCGTTGATTGACTCTGACAGCACGATGAAAAAAGTATGGCGATGAAAGAAATGTAAATTTTTTAGAAGAGTCAGCGTGAAGATTATGCTATTTTTCAAGGGTACTTTAACGTATAATGTACATAATAAAGTATTAGTATTGGATTAATCGCATATAACGGATGTAATTAAATTAAGGCCAAACCAGAAAGGAAATGAAGCAGGATAATTGCTCTGGTTGCCAAGGACCCAAAGGGAATCTTATCCACAAATGCAAGTGATATTTCTCAAGGTTTATCTCGAAAGCTTCTTAGGAAGTAGTCTTCCCAGATGTAAAGTGCACGCACAATATTAATGACGTGAAAGACATAGAAAACTATACAAGTACAATCTGAAGTTATGTATAACCATTCACATGGGAACCACAGCATTTGCTAAGACAGCTACCCTATTTGCAACTTGTTACAAGGACAGGAGTTCACTTCATCAGGTCTTATAGTATTTTTCACCTCCACAAAGGATATAATTAGCGGCAATCGTGGACTATCTCATTACCTTCTCTTTCCCTCTTAAAATACAAGGTTGGATTTACATACACACACCAGAGCATTTTTCCTAAACGTTGGTTCTGTGTGTGGCTATCTTTTCTTATCTCTACCAACAATCCACCTTCCTATTTTGTGGCATTTATACTCTCACTTGCAGCTTACTTTTCAGGATGTTCGAACAATATGTCGAATCAGCAAAATGGCCTGCCAGAAGATAAGCCTTGGTCAGAACTTAAGATACCTCAATTGCTCACCTGTGACGCTGTCAAAGCTCTCCATGCAGCTATTGAGAGTGACTGGGATACCCTCCGGAGATCAGCATGCCAGACTGCGGCTGGAAGAGCTTTGTGGAAGCACGTCATACGCGATGAGCTGGCAGAGATACTTGCGGGGGAGACGTACCTGAAGAGCATTTACGAAAAGATTAAGAAGGACAGGCTTAAAAATGCCAGAGAAGTATCTGGAGTCCTGCTTGCTGTTCGAACCCTTTGGTTTGATTCGAAACTTGAAGCAGCTCTCAAGTCCTTCGGTGGAGAAGGATCACAGGTTGTTCTGCTAGGAGCAGGTAAGATTCCCTATAAAACAACTCAAATGCATTTCATTCCAGGTATATTTCCGTTTAGTTCAGTAAATTTGCAATAGTAAAAGCCAAAAAGAACAAAGCCTGTTTCCAGGTCCTCAAATTGTTTACCTAAACGATGGCATCAACAGATGCATATGCTAAAATTAGATGGAGATTCATTCCTGACTAGCACCCATTTCCAGGATTCAAATTGTACTGATTTCGTGAAATAAAGTTTCGCCCTGTTCCTGGTTCAGTAAATTTACAGTTTATCTTAAAATATTTTGATAAATCCATCTCCCTCAGGAAGTACGCTACAGTATTAAGAATACTATAAATGCTCAAAATTTAGGGAGGAGAGACCGCGAACCCCTGGCCAAATTCCTCTCCAAGTTGTGCAAACGGATAATCTCCACTCATGTTTAGCAAATAAGTGCATCCTAACTTCTTGTAGAACAATATAGCTTCTTCATTTTCTATAACACTCAGTGTTCCACTTCGTTTTTTTTGTTCATTTTTTCCCCAAGCTCCTCCATTAGGGTGTTCATTTAAGTAATGGTATACCTAACCATTTGACAGGAATGGAAACACTATATAAGCTAAAATATCTAGTACTCAGACCCTAAATCTTAGATCTACAGTTGAAGATTAGTGTCTGAAAATATATTCATATAGAAATACATGGCAATCTACATGAAGAGCGCATTTGCTCCGAGAAAACATTATTTATTTGTTTTGCTATAACTATTATTCAATTTGCCGCTGGACCGCTAGATGAGGGATGGAATGCCTCTGGAGATCTGAAGCAGGATTTAATATATCATATAGATATTATAAAATCTATCATATTAATCAAACTTTAGAATCTGCACTAGACTCAGAAATCCTTCATAACTTTGTATTAGTACTGGACTTTTAGAGAAGTTATTGATTACCTGCAGGAATGGATGCAAGAGCATACCGCCTTAGCTGCTTGAAAGAAAGCAATGTTTTTGAGGTTGATTTTCCAGAGGTCTTGCAAGTGAAAACCACAATTCTCGAGGCGGCAGAACATTCAGGGGATGAAGAACTCCGTCCAGTGGTGACGGCTAAATCCTTGAGCAGACTGGCAGCTGACCTGACAGAAGATGACTGGCTTGAAAAGCTACAAACATCAGGATTTGAGCCAAAGAAGAACACCGTGTGGATATTGGAGGGCATCTTATATTATCTCTCACACTCTCATGCCATGAAAGTACTCAATATAATTGCTGAAAAATGCAATATTACTCACACGGTCCTCTTAGCAGATTTTATGAACAAACAAGCGACCTCATTAGCCAGCTCCACTTACCATTTCTATTGTGATTGGCCGGATGAGTTACTGCCAACTTTAGGGTTTTCTGATGTCAAGCTTTCACAGATTGGAGATGCAGATGCAAATTTTGGACTATTGCAAGATCCATTGAATCTATTCAACAAGCTGCGCCAGTTACCTAGATCGATTCAAATCCACCCTGATGACGGGACCCCATGCAGTCGCTTGTATCTACTACAGGCTTCTGGCATACCTAATCATTCTATTTAATAAGGAGAATCTGCAGCAGCACACATGATATACATATCAAACTTTCATTTCACAATACATTTGCAATATTGCTTCACTCTGAATTTACAGGTTCAGTAACACAAATGCGGGCAACAGAACAATCAATAGCCTATATACACTTGATACATGGTTGAACATGATGACGCCATTTTATCAGTCAAGATCAAAATGGAAAATCCTGTTTGCGTTAACTGCATCTACACCTTCAACATTTTGAAGGTCAATGGACTGAGAATTTGCTGCATATGACTGAACAAAGCCTGTCAAGAGTTGCTTAATACACTTTTAAGTTGGGGGCCGGGGGCATTCTTTCACAATGTACAAATATTTATTGAAATAATACTTTTTACTAATTTTCCCTTTTAACTTCTTTTGACTGCAGTCTGTTGACTGCCGCTGTACAGGGAAAATTGGGCTTCTACGTATTACAGAACCCAGTTGTCCACTGTAATTGCTAAGCAATACATTCTTGAGTAATAATTATTCAATTGATGAATCTAACAGTTTTTGAGAGTTATATATCTTTTAGATAAATAAATCTCTTGAATCCTTTATATCAAGAGATAGGCACTGAGCTCTGATTAATTGAAGTTTATAATATTTTTCAGTATCTACATTTCTATAGCATCACAGTAAAGAAAAGTGAAATCAAGTAGTAGCAATTACATGAACAAGAGCTGCATTCACCTATTCAACTATTCTATGTCATCTTCTACACTGCTTTATTGTTTACAGCAAGTAGTCAGTAACAACTACCAGATGTCATATTCAAGACTCAAGGGTTATTTAAAGTGCTTAAACTCGGGCTAAAGAAACTTACATTGACTCATATCCATAAAACCAATGTATGAGGAAATAATTGACAGTACAAAATTATAACATGAATTACAGAAAATATTAAATACTGCATTCAAAAATCTTGTATGCCAAGGAGAATGAAATATCAAATGTCATTGAGCCACTGACTCACATAATGGACATTGAACCCAAAAGCTCTTACCAAAGACTCAAGCTGTTATTTAGATTTTCTTTGATCCTTCAGTTGACAAAAATGGCAATTAGCTTGTTTTCTGATTTTGTTATTACTGCCTTGTTTGGGCTTGATGTTGGGTTGTCTAGTTTAAATAGCTTGCCGGGCTTCCTTTAGTTATAGGCCTAGGATTTAAGAACAGTCCTAGCCATAAGCAGACATGAGACACTGATCTTTCCTTTTGTCAGTTTTCTGACTTGTGCTTCATCTGGAGTAGCTCTCTTATCTTTGTAACAATTTTGGGCTTCAATATATTTTTAGCTTAGGAGAAAAAATGGCAATTAGCAGTAACAATAAAGACAACCATAAATGATACGTGACTCAGTGCATTTTCATCTCCCAGACAAGAGGTTGGAATTCAAGACATTATGCCAAAACAAAGCATCAGGTTTCAAGACATTCCTTGATACCCTGCTCAAAGTTGTTAAGGGAAGATATTGTATCTTTAAGCGCATCCGCAACGTCTTGCCTACAGTGGGAAAACATTCAAGTGGATAATGTGTATGATCTAAAATATCAAATGGAAGTCCATAAATTCGAAAAATCAAAAGGTACATTCACATACAAATAATACTCATTTGTCATACCTATTTGCAGTAAGTTGGGCATCTCTTGTCATACCATTAAGAAAAGCAAATGATCTGAAACTCAGGAGCAAACCATTAATGGATGAACCTGACATGCCCAGTATTTCAATATTTTGCTTCCCTGTCCGTCCTTTGGCACAAACGTCTTGGAAAGTATGGAATGAAATGCAAGCTACGAGTTTATTTTTTTGAAGAAAAAGGAATCAGGAAACCTACCTTATGAGAGCATTGAGCTTGTCTTCGGCTTCTAACTTGATAGGATCTCTATCATCTAGTAAGGAAGATGCATTCTTGACAATCAATCGGAAAGTGCAGACCTAAAGTTAAGAATAAGGTTTACAGGTCTATATTCATGAACAAAAACATAGATGCAGAACTATAGAGAATACTTCCAGTTGCCTTTTTGGGCTGTAGGTGGCGAGTTAAGTTACTTTATAGTGTTGCCAGTGAGTTAAGCAAACAAACGAAACCAAAGAACAATTTATTGCATCATATATGGAGATTCTCTTACACTTTTCTTTAATTTGTGTTGCAATCTCAATTTAACCAGCTTAGTTCTTATATATCCCATTCATCTCTGACAACTTAACTTAAAGAAACAATTAGACATCGACGATTCCTGTTATGTCTTAGCATAGAAAGCTACGCATTTATGAAAACTCTTTAGCTGTTATCTTATAAGATGTCCGGCATGCCATAAATTGATGAGGTTAAGCTCTTTCTACTAGTTGTGAAACATCATAGTTCTTTAATGTGTTCATGATCAAATGATCAATTAAAAGAGCATAGAAGCAAACTGAAAATCAGCTAGAACTTACCTACTCAAACTCCCTCCAACTACAAAATCCCACTCCCAAAGTGTAACTATCAAGTACCAACAAGTGTGAAAAAGTCTCAAAGAACAAGGTTTCATTGATCTAATTGTACTACTAGTGCACGTTTCTATCCTCATCGGTTTTTCAAAAGAGGTAATGTTGAAGATATCTAGTACTCCAACAATGTTACCTCAACTCCAGTATTGGACTGAAACTCGACAAAGGAATTCCTGTCCTCAGGAATACAATCCCTCGAGGCTGATACAAGTAACTGCTGCACCTGCTCAGATTCCTTCGCTCCCAGCTCCTGTTCATTGCTCACTGCACTCCAACCAATACTTATCTCAACACATACATAAAATAAAACACACACATTACACTGAAAAAACAATCGGACTCACTCAGCAACGTGTAGGCAGACTGGAGAATGTTGCGCGAGGCATCGACCGGAGCAAGCAGGAACTTGGCTGACTTCTTCTTCTGCTCCCTGAGCCAGTCCTTTGGTCCTGCTAATCACATTTCAAAATTAACAAAAAACGACAAATTAGTCAGTAGCAGTAAAATTAGATGAGGTATTGTTAGTAATAGGTGAGAGGAAGAGTGAATTACAGATTCCAAAGGTAGCTGCGGTGGCTAGAGGTGGTGGTTGGATGAGAGAAGAAAGGAGAGGAGTGGCGAGGATTGTGGAGAGCAAAACGGCAGCGTTGCGGCGGCTAATTGTGATGGAAGGTGGTGAGAGGGAGGCTTTTGGTGGTAATTGGACGGCGGCAGGGATGTGTGAGGCGGCAACGAGCGGCGGCATGGTGGCGTTTGGAAGTGAGTGGAATTGGCGGTTGGGGATTAACGGTAAAGATGCTCAAGTTTAATAATCAATCGAAAGGGTAACAAAACATAAAATTACTGAAAAGTGAAAATGATGAAAAAGGTAATAAAAACTGGAGATGCGGGGGATCGAACCCCGTGCCTCTCGCATGCAAAGCGAGCGCTCTACCATTTGAGCTACATCCCCATATGTCATTCTCATGACTTGTTTACTATACGACTTCTAATAGGCAAAAAATAAAACAAAAAAGAATATCAGAGCCAGGTTTCGATCCTGGGACCTGTGGGTTATGGGCCCACCACGCTTCCGCTGCGCCACTCTGATTTTGATACTTGGTTGGCAAATTAAATTATATATTATATATACTTTAATTGCTGCTGTAAACTAGCTACTTTTGGTTGGCTTCTTCGTCTAGCAACCATGAATTCTCTACTCAACTATTGATGTTGTGCCACCAATTAACAAGAGCCCACCACTCCACTACAAAACCTGATACTCCACGTGAGTGGATAAAATATGCAGGTACGAGTATCTTACAAATTAAAGAGTACGAAAGAGTTAAAATCTCAATTGAGGTCTACGAAGTTGATTAGAACAAATATGATAATGTTTAGTTGACTTTCCGCATTTGAAACATCTCGGTTGAAACTTTACATTATTTTAATGAAAAAATAAAATCTTCTACTTTACAAATTATCTTACATAATTTATTCACTATATATTTTACTTTAAATTATTTTTTTCTTCTTTGTTATCATATCTTCTACTTGATTAATTTTTAATATTATATTTATTTTGAATTCATAAAAAATTAGTTTCGTATTATGTTATATTTATTTTGCACGTGTGAATTACAATAATAATGTTCATATATTACATCAACCATGGGGACCGACACTTCTCACAAATGAAGAAAAAGGAAAGAGATCAATGGGACCGATACATCATCCCAAGGGGGGTATCAAATGTCATGGAAGTAGAAGGAATTAGCTTGGTTTTATCAGATTGGGTGTAGGACCCTTATCACTTTATGTGTGGTTCATCTACAAAATGTCAAAATCCTCATCTCTATTACTCAATTCACCATTACTCAATTCACCATGTACGAAATGTGTTCCTTGAAATATAGTTCAAGTCAAAGGGCTGTGAATTACATCCACACCTATATTTTTCTTTAATTATATTTTAACTTTGAAGTAATTGTTAGTCTAAAAGAAACACTAATCATGTATAAGAAGGTATTCGTGCGGCCGTACCACTCATATCATACACTAGAAAGAATGCATTTGGTTTTATAATTTCAAAAATATAAGAGAAAATTTTACTTTTCACTAAAACCTTTTAGTCCAATTTGATTTTACACCCAGACTTTTTTTTTTTTTTTGAGTTTGCACTTGAACGTTTGTCAACAGAACGACTTCACACAAAGGTTGGATGGACTACTAACGTCCGTTAAGTGACGGCAAAACTGCATTTCGCATATCATTTCCCTCCCACTCACCCGTTTTCCCTCAATTTCTCACACCATAAACCCTAATTCCATCCCCAATTCTCAACCTTGCCAATTACTGTCCAATTCCCAAAATTTGTTGTAAATCGAAGATACCGGATGATCCAGTGCCAACAATTTGTCGGTTTAATGTTCAAAGTGATCGAATTACCTCTTGGACTAACGGGCATCCTGGGCGGAGGTTTGAAATATGTCGTTTCTTTGGGGTATGTGATCTGTGTTCATTGCTGGTATAGTTTGTGCTTTGCTAGCTTGATTTC
>JAYMSP010004947.1:0-14866 GCA_036897095.1 Plantago elongata
GTCGGAGGAGGAGAGTGGAGGAGGAAATTGGGGGCAAATTGGTGAAAAGAGGTGAAAAGAGGAAGAAAAACGGGAAAATGGGCTGTTCTGCCCATTTCCCCGATAATAACAATGATTTAGCGACGGATAAAAAATCCGTCGCTAAATCTAGCGACGGATAAACTTATCCGTCGCTAAATTGCGACGGATAAACTTATCCGTCGACATTTTTTTTAATTTTTATTTTTATTTTTTTTTTTGGCTAATAAAATGGCGACGGATAAATTTATCCGTCGTGAAGAATTGCGACGGATATTATCCGTCGCTAAAATTAGCGATTCGTCGCTATTTTGCGACGGATAATATCCGTCGCAAATATCCGTCGCCATTAATGTGATTTCTTGTAGTGAAAAAGATGCCCAAAGAGAGTCTGGTTGCGTTAAGAGCCGTCAAAGAAGTTTAAATATGCAGACTTGATTTAAACTAAAAAGATTGCGGATACCAAAACCTCCATGGGCTTTTGGAGTGCACACATGTTTCCATTTAATCTTAGCACTACATCTGCCATCCCGGGTAGCATTTCAGAGGAATTTTTTTTAATAGAGTTCACCTGGTCAATACACGTTGTTGGCAAGGATGTAACATACATGGCGTAGCTAGGATGATATTAGTAACACTTCAAAGTTTTGAAAAGTTAAAGTGAAAAATAGTGTCGAAGGAAAGAAGTATTATATTATCAATCTTTATCAGTTTTCTCCCATATAATTCGTACTTTCATTTGTTGTCATTTATCTCCACCAACAAGCAAACATCATGAAAACAATGTCAGAGGTTTTTGTGTATAAAAAGTTTGGGACGAAGGGAGTACATATAACATTTTAATTCTATAATAGTACTTCATTTCTCATGCAAATTTTCATTTTTTGTTTGGTTTATTCCAAACTCAACTTTTCCCCCTTTAAATGAAAAATTAAATTCTATGCAATATCGCTTGTACTCTGTTCTATTTTTTTATACTTTATTATTATATTTTCTATGTTATTTGCTATTTCAATTTAATTTTAAATTTTATGTTCGAACAATGAAAATTTGAATTCGAACCGGAGATTACCAAGTAGCTTTTGGACTAAGCTAAGAGTATAAATAAAATTATAAAAGCGTCCATCCGTCTATCTGTCAAGGCCCTTTTGTTTCTCCATTTTCTCTCCCCCCTTTCCCTTTTCCCTCTCCCGTATTCAAAAAGTTCCCAACTTCACCACTCGAAACCCAAAACACAGACGAAAATCGACTCGAAGTTCAACGATGATGAAATTCTTCGGCAGAGGCTCTACCGGAGAGTCGCCGCAGGCCGCCTCTCCGCCCTCTCCTCTTCCTCCTCCACCACCCAACATGTCCGCTGGTCCAGCGAGACCCATTCGCCTTGTCTATTGCGATGACAAAGGGAAGTTTCAGATGGATCCAGAGGCTGTGGCGCTGCTTCAGCTAATCAAGGAGCCTGTTGGTGTCGTCTCCGTCTGCGGTCGTGCTCGCCAGGGCAAGAGCTACATATTGAATCAGGTTTTCTTTCATTTCCTAATCTTTCTTCTTCTGCAATTTCTTATTTAGGGTTTATGAACTATTTCAATTGAAAATATGGGTGTATGAATGATGATTGGTTAGGCATTTGCGCAATTAACTGGTGTTATTGGCTTTGATTGATAAATGAGGGTTTCGTTAGTTAGGTTAGGTTTAGGGTTTTTAATGGATTATTGGGACGAGAAAGTTGGCATTTTAGTTAAGCACTGTGCATTTAGCAAGAATGCATTTTTATTTTCCGTTGGTATGAGTTTTCGTAAGCTGCAATAAAAAAGTATTCTGGGTGCAATCTTGGTAGACTGGTACCTCTAGGATGGTTTATTTTATTTTCTTGTCAAGTTTCTGCTAACGAAGAGATGGTACTTGGCGTTTTGATTGATTCTTCGGAGTTTAGATTAAGAATTTGTTGGGTAGACTAGTACCTCTAGGATGGTTTATTTTCGCGGACTGATGATGTGCTTTTATATTGACAGATGATTAATTCTTCTTTTGTACTCTAATACCACATAACTAAACAGCTTATTTATGTTATTGAACTATTTCAATTCAAAATTATGGCTGTACGAATGTTGATTGGTTAGGCATTTGCGCAATTAACTGGTGTTATTGGCTTTATTGATGAATGAGGGTTTTGTTAGTTTAGGTTTAGGGTTTTTCGATGGACTCCTGCCACAAGAAAGTTGGCATTTTAGTTAAGCACCGTGCATTTAGCAAGAATGCATTTTTTATTTTACTTTGGTATGAGTTTTCGTAACCTGCAATTAAAGAAGTATTTCTGGTTCAATCTTGGTAGACTAGTACCCCTAGGATGGTTTATTTTACTTTCTTGTCAAGTTTCTGCTACCAAGAGATGTTACTTGGTGTTTTGAGTGATTATCTGACTTAAGATTAAGAATTTGTCTGGTAGACTTGTACCTCTAGGATGGTTTATTTTCGAGGACTGATGATGTCCTTTTATATTGACAGATGATTAATTCTTCTTTTGTACTCTAATACCACATAACTAAGCAACTTATTTTTGCTATTGTTATAGCTTCTTGGCAGGAGTAGCGGATTTCAGGTTGCATCAACACACCGCCCTTGCACCAAAGGTCTCTGGATGTGGAGTACTCCATTAAGGAGGACTGCCCTTGATGGAACAGTATACAATCTTTTACTATTGGATAGCGAAGGAATTGATGCATATGATCAAACGGTTAGATTCTTGTCTCTATTTGACAACTTTGTGTGTTTTAACATCATCACCATGCAGATTGTTAATCCCTTATTTGTTGACAAGGTTAAACATCTCTTTGGACTTGCTTGCACCTTTTCCGAGATTTTTTCAGTTCGAACAGTCATCACTGTTTCCATTCTTTTTCTTTTTCTTAATCTTTTATTAATATATCTGTTATTATTTTCTTCCACAGGGAACATATAGCACACAGATCTTTTCACTGGCTGTCCTATTGTCAAGCATGTTTGTGTATAATCAGGTAAAAGGGTGCTGTGCTAAAATTCATTCTGTTCAAGTCACAAATTGAGACTTCTGATTGAATATTTTTACCCATATGACCCCCATGACAAAGTCGTTTTCCCCTCTTGTTGATCCACTGCTGAACTTAGTTATATCATCCTCACGCACAAGTTTAACTTCCTGCTGCTTTCCATGTCTTTTAGTAAGGCGTAAATGGAGATCAGTTAACATATATGTTTTTTTTTTCTTATATATATTTTAGATGGGTGGCATTGATGAGGCTGCACTGGATCGCCTTTCTCTAGTGACTGAGATGACTAAGCATATACGTGTCAGAGCTTCAGCGGGGAGGAGTACAGCTTCTGAGCTAGCACAGTTCTCTCCCATATTTGTGTGGCTTCTAAGGGTAACTATCATAACAAAGATAGATACTTTCATACATATATAGGCTTTCAGTATTAGTGTAACTTTCTTTTTGTCTACAATTCATAGACATTAGACACCCATTAATGTGTACCCGCTGCTTGGAACTGATTCTAATGCTCAATTTTATGGTTACAGGATTTTTATTTGGATTTGGTAGAGGACAATCGCAAAATTACACCCCGTGACTACCTTGAGATTGCCTTGCGTCCAGTCGAAGGAGGCAGAAGGGATGTAGCTGCTAAGAATGAGGTTTGTCCTTTTTCAAGACTTCTGTATTATTATTATTATTATTATTATTATTATTATTATTATTATTATTATTATTATTATTATTATTATTATTATTACTTCTTTTTTTTTGGTGTTTTATTTAGTTCCTGATAATGTGTAATTATTTATTGAATCTCAATGGTTGATTTTTTTATACAAGATCCGAGAGTCCATTCGAGCTCTTTTTCCTGACAGAGAGTGCTTTCCGCTTGTGCGGCCACTTAGCAACGAAAATGATCTCCAGCGACTTGATCAGATCCCGGTAAGAATTGTTTTCCATATTTTAAGTTTTTATTCTTTGTTAACGGATTCGGTATTTTATTATAGGCCCCTCCCTCCCTACTGCCCTCCTTTTTATTTGTGTTGTTTATATCAGTTTGTTTACGTTAAATGCAGGTGGAAAAATTAAGGCCAGAATTTAGGTCTGGTTTGGACGCTTTGACAAAATTTGTGTTTGAGCGGACCAGGCCCAAGCAAGTAGGGGGAATGGTTATGAATGGTCCTATTCTTGCTCGTATTACTCAGTCGTTCCTGGATGCACTTAATAATGGTGCGGTGCCTACAATAACATCTTCATGGCAGGTGATATACTTTTTATTCTTCTTATAATTGTGGTATTATGACTATCTTCTGCCTGTCCTGTTCGTGAAGGAATATTCTACTTTATTCAGTTTGGTAGTGGATTACAGTCTCCGTTTAAAAAGCTCGAACCTTTTGATGGTCTAGGAGTTATGGAAATTGATTGGATGCAATGTTACTAGTGAATTATTCTTGCTCCTCAACTATCATATAAAGTTACCAAGAATATGCAAGTAGATGTTACTTCATTACATGGCTGTCATCTATCGTAGTTTTGATGAATGAACATATGCCTGCAGTCTTACAAATGCTATTGAGTATCCCCCTCTTTTCTGAGTTCTCAAACTTCCTTCTTCAGAGTGTTGAAGAAGGTGAATGTCACAGAGCGTATGAACTGGGTACAGAAGTTTACATGTCTGCATTTGATCGTTCAAAGCCTCCGGAGGAAGTAAGTATAGCTTCTATGTGCATTGCGCAGGTTGTGTTCTTTTTCATTCATCTTACTCTTTACGGTCCTGTAGGCTGCATTACGCGAGGCACATGAAGATGCGGTTCAGAAGTCCATGGCTGCATTTAACTCTACGGCTGTAGGAATGGGTTCGGTTCGGCAAAAGTATGAAAAGCGACTTCAGAGTTTCTTGAAGAAGGCTTTTGAGGTAAATCTTGTCATCTGTTCTGCGAAAACAATTTTTTTCTGTATTTTCTGTTCCCCTGGGTTTTCAGCAATGGGGCGTCAAACTTTTCAAGTTCAAAAACTTCTTTGCAGCTTTGCCATTTTTCATTTAGATCCCATTTGCAGGATATAAAAAAGGATGCCTTTAGGGAGGCCTATTTGCAGTGCACAAGCACCATAGAGAATATGGAAAGGGAGCTTAGAAAAGCTTGTCATGCCCCAGGAGCAACTGTAGACACTGTTTTGAAGGTACATACTTATAATTGGAAATTTATTGATTTCTATTTATACTAAGTCTTTGAAGGGACTTGAAGGATGGGCGGATGTTCTGAAGTTTATAATGTTTAAAACGATATGAATAATGTTTTATGAGTGAACATTTTCTGTCATTTTTTATATTTGCACGTATAACAACAATGTTTTTAATAAAAGCTCTATTGTATTTCTGATTATAGCTATAATATTTTTCGTCACTTTTAGTCCCTCTATAAGAACGGTCCCTCAGGAGATTTACTCTTCTATAACTCTAGTTTCCTTAATTATAGTGGAATCTGCCGATTGAAACTTCTTGGGAGTGATTTATGTAAGCATTTTGCAGGTTCTTGATGGGCTTTTATCCAAGTATGACAGTACATGTCATGGACCGGAGAAGTGGAGAAAAGCAATTGTGTTTCTGCAGCAAAGGTCTGTGTACCTTCATATGCTTTTCTGTGGTTATGTATCAAATCTTCATATCTAATTAATATTTGTTTGTACAGTTTGGATGGTCCATTTCTTGACTTCATCAAGAAGCAGATTGACCAAATTGTTACTGAGAAGAGTTCTCTTGCTCTGAAATGCCGGTCTATTGAAGACAAGATGGGTTTGCTAAACAAACAACTTGAAGCAAGTGAAAAGTACAAATCCGAATACTTGAAACGCTATGAAGATACTATTGGTGACAAGAAGAAAATTGCTGAGGAATATACAGACCGTATAACCAATTTACAGAAAAACTGCAGCTCATTGGAGGAGAAATGCTCAAACTTGTCAAAGGCAGTTGATTCAGCAAAGCAGGTGTCCATGGACTGGAAAAGGAAATATGAGATCGTATCATCAGAGCAGAAGGCTGAGAAAGAGCAGTTCAATGCGGAATTTGCAATACTGAGATCCAGAAGCTCTGCTGCCGAAGCAAGGCTCGCCGCATCACAGGAGAAAGCACATTCTGCTCAAGAAGAGGCAGAGGAATGGAAGCGAAAATATGGAATTGCTGTTGGAGAAGCAAAGAATGCTCTTGAAAAGGCTGCTGCTATCCAAGAGCGCACCAACAACCAAACACAATTGAGAGAAGCTGCCCTTAGAGCAGAATTTGCTAATACTTTGGCAGAAAAGGTTCATTTCTTCAAATTCTCCTTGCTCTTGCACACCCCACACATGAGCTAGTTATGTTCTGACTCCCTCGCATTATTAATGTACTATCTTACAACTCCCACCCTCTTTATCCACTTACAACTTTATTGTTTTATTAAATAAAATATCCAGTGCTACTATTTATTTACTCCTGTATTACACTATATCTGACAACCACCGGAAAAAGAAATACGAGTAAGTAGGAGGGATTTTTTTATCTGTCACTGTATTGTCCGTTTTTATATACACGTTTTTATGGCCGAGTTTGTAATGGTTTTGTTTGTTAATTTGATGTCAGGATAATGAACTAAAAGAGAGTGGAATAAAGATTGATGAAGCACTGCAGCGCGTGACAACTTTGAGTTTGGAGTTAAAGGTGAGATATGGCTATTATTATTCTTGAGCGCATAGGAATGCTTTTATGTTCTGTATTATACTTTGTCAGTGTATCTGAATTTGTCTTGGCCCGGATTAACATCATGTTTCTGTGTCCGACAGGCTGCTGAATCAAAGATAAAGAACTACAATGTTGAAATATCGAACTTGAAGCTCGAAATCAAGCATTTGGTTGAAAAAGTAGAAAGTGCAAATTCTACTGCTCTAGCAGCCGAAAGCAAAGCTAGTATTCTTAAACAGGAAAAAATTCACCTGGAGCAGAAGTACCAATCGCAGTTCAACCAATTTGAAGAACTCCAAGATAGGCGTAACACAGCCGAAAAAGAGGCTAAACGAGCTATTGAATTAGCCGAAGAAGCTAGAGCTGAAGCAGCCTCTGCCCAAAAGGAGAAGAGCACATTTGAGCGACTTGCTATGGAAAGATTAGCACAAATTGAGAGAGCTGAGAGACTTGGTGAAACTCTGGAGAGGGAGAAGTCTGACTTGGCTAATGAAGTGGAGAGGTATCGAGCAGCTGAAAGTGATGTGTTATCTAAAATGCAAATGCTGGAAGAGAGGGTTAGAGAAAAGGAGAGGGAGATTGACACACTTTTGCAATCAAACAACAATCAGAGGAAAAATACTGTGTCTGTCCTAGAGGGTTTATTGGAGAGTGAACGTGTGGCCCATGCAGAAGCCAGTAGCAGGGCGGAGACTCTATCTGTTAAGTTACAGAACACACAGGCTAAGCTCGACGAACTTACTCAAGAACTGAATGCTCTGCGGTATGGCGAAAAGACAAATTTGGACAGTAAAATGAGAACCGCTGCGTCTAAACGAGGAAGGACGGAGGATTATGAAGTGGGAGTCGACTCGGTTCAGCATATGGATACAGATGAAAGGGTAAGAAGAGCGAGCAAGAGGTCCAAGAGTAACACTAGTCCATTCAAGATTAATTCTCCAGAAGATGGTGATTCGTTTTATAGGGGTGATGAGGAAACAAGTAGCCAACAGACACAGGATTACAAAAAGCTTACAGTGGCAAAACTAAGGAAATTGCTTACGGACAGTAATCTTGGTGATCAACTACTGGAGTTGAAGAATCCGACTAAGAAGGATCTTATAGCACTTTATGAAAGAGAGGTTCTCAAACAGTGATAAGTGTCCCTTGCTTTTCCCACAGTAAACATGTGAGATCCCTCTGTAAAAGCCGAGATTTGAACATTCTACTACTTGTGGTGTCGGTGGTCGTTGAAAATTGTTAGTTGTGAGCTTATGTTGTTAGCCGAGTATTTGGTAATTAGGGAATGGTTTTGCTTGATTTTGCTTATGCATGAATACCAGGTGTTTTTGTAATTGGTACGAGTCTGACTGTTCCTTTTGGTTTCACGAACATGTTTTAGGTTGGTTAGCTCCGTGTTATTATTACCTTTTACTTTAGGCTGTTCCACTGATTTACATTTGTGTATTATTACTATTAGCTATCAATCATCAACAATCAATGTTTATCCTATTACGATCGTTAGTAAACACAGTAGATGTGTTCTTATTACAGTCCTACCAAGTTATACTGTTTGGACATTGGACACACTTTTGTTTCAGTACTCTCCCGAGATTGAAGAACTTTATACATTTATCATTTTTATTCATCTCACAAAATTTTATACATTACTAAAACAGTTACCACAGTACTAATAAATACTCCCTTCGTGTAGCTCATTATTTTCTTTTAGTTTAAAACAATAGTAATAAAATAATAAGTTGTAAGATGTATTATATTAGTAAAATTGTAAGTGGGTGATAAAGTAAGTAATATATTGAATAAAGTGGGAAATAAAAATAATAAAGAATTAATTAGTGGGAACAATCATAACTTCACATTTAAATTACATATTTTGTCACTAAAAATACACTTTTTATTTTTTTATTTTTATTATTACTTTAATTATTCGCATAAAACTATGTACCAACTATAATGTATAAGGTTCTCCAAAGCGGAGGAGTACTATTTTAATTGTCATTAATAAATTTTCAATCTCCCCTTGCGTGATTTTTCTTTTTTGTACGCCCTACGTTTACGGTCAAATTGTTTTAACACTCTGAATTAATTTGAATTACAAATCTAAAATGTGTTTTTTATATATTGAAGAATTTGGGAGATAATTTTCGTAATACAAATTTAATGTGCACAAACTATCATCATGCAAGATATATATATACACCAAAACGAGACATAATTACACATTTCCTCCTGAATGCCGTACGTTAACCTAGTACCAAATTATCTGTACGTTAATTAATTCTTGAATCATTATTCGTTAATTGTAGTAGTATTACATCAAAATGTTAAGTAAGTATTTATTAAAGTAATTAATCAATTGATTAATATGCACACACTCACCCACCCTCATTTGCCTTTGCTTGCAGTTGAAGGTAAGTGAAGAAAAGATGATCCGTCACCATGAACCACCACATTCGGTATCAACTGAGTTGACTCCTCTCTACTCACCAAACTAATGCTGTTGTTGCTGTTGTACGACATATATTGCGGATTATAATACTCCATGTAGTTACCGGCATTTTTCGCGAAAGGGCTTAGCTCGTCGACCTTGCTTGGCAGTTTTAAGCTTGATGAGCCACATTGTCTAGGCTGTGTTTGGTAGAATACTTTTGAGACCACCAATTCTCCATCTTTCTCCTCTTCATTGTTGCCTAAGTGGTATTGGTGCATCACCCAATTCGTTTTTTCCGGTTTTCTTTGTCGACCGTAGTTTGTGTACAGGACAAGGATCTTTTTGTAACCTTTTACGTTCCCGGATGCAGATACCGGTCGGGTTTTCCCTGTCTTGTGCCATCGGGTTTCGCCTCCTTCGGCATCGGTGTGGACTTTTCGACGTTTTCGAGTTCCGGTTGTGTATGCCTTTGATGGCCGGTGGAAGAAATGCCGCACTTGCCCATCCTTGTTCACTCCTTGATTGCATAGATTAGATATGATCAAACATTAATATACCTAAATCCTAATTACTCCATATGTATGCATATGTTTTTTGAGAAAGATATGTATGCATATGTTGTCCATGCATATACATTATATACTGTGACGTAAAAATTTAACATAATATTTTGTCCATATATTTGTTTAATAGATAAATTTATACTAATTTGGTTTTATTTAAGCTGAATAGTGACTTAACGCAAATTTTTATCGTATGGTAAATATAATAATAGAAGAATAGTAGTAACTTCTTAATATAATAATTTCCCTGTAAACCACTTTAATAGTATTGTAAGTAAAAATGTTATTTCACTCCTAACAACCAATTATGCGTATATCAAAATCATTAAGCAGTAGGGTTATCCCCTAATGGCATGTACCTATTCGATCTACAAATGACATCAGTGTAAATTATATCTCCAATCACTCGTGTAGAGGAGGATAAGTATTTCCCTATATTTGTAAAAAAAATTAAAAAGTATGACATGCTTTCTGTTTTTCTCTTTAGCTAAAAGGGAACATTTCATAACGAGACGACGGGCATAAATAAGGTGAGAGTAGAGGAACTCTTGAGTTTCGATGAAAAACTGGATTTTCTTTTAAAAAGAATAGTAAGACCAAATCATATTGATGGTAAATTAGATGAATATGCCCAAAAATGAATTTTACAAAAATTTCAATCGATACATTTTTAAGCTTTGGAAACATGGAACCAATAATTATAGACACAAGGCTACAAGAAGCAGAGATAGAATAGAAGAAGAAAATAAAATGTCACATTCTTTCATAACAAGTTTTGGGTTATGAGCCTGTAAAGCCTGAAATTAGTTTTAAACTCTCAACAGTTGAGGAAAGTTTGAGTAATCAGTCACGCCATCTATCTAATTTTCACCTTCATTTTAAGTAATCCCGCACCACCTTCATTTTAAGTTACCGAATTTGGTCGTAATCAGTAGAAATTTAGGAATGTTTTCAACATGCTTTATTAGTTACGTACACCTTGTATTGTATATTGTACATATATATTATCATCATTCTTATCATACTTTAACTAATCAGTTCACGAAAAACTGAAATGGGAATTTATTCATTTCTAAGTTTCATATTAATTCACAGACGATTCCTATTGTTAGTAGGTTATACATATCGCTTTGGAAGGACCAAGAAAAACAAACACAAAAGACAGAAACAACTAATTAAACCGGAAGTTTCCCCCATTAGATTTTCTGCTCCTAAATACCCATCACAAATTATCATAAAATACGGTCTCTATCTATAAATAAACTATGTTACCAATAAATTCATCTATGTTATTAATTAAAATATCTATTTTAGTAATGAATGAGTCTTGTTGTAATATGAAAAAACTCCAATTTAAAGATATAAGTGATTTAATTAATAATATCGATGATTTCTTAACAAAATAAGTCTGTCTCTCAGACTGAAAAATGCACATTTAATTTATCTTTTTAGGTTCAATAATATTTAAAAAAAGAAATATAGTGTTTAAATAGAATTTCAAGATTTAGACGACACAAGCAACATTTAAAAAATATTGAAAAAATACCTGGTAACTTCTCCGGATGAGTGTAGCAAATTCCATTTTCGCCATCAATTGTTGGAATAAATTCATCAATCAATGGATGCATTTTTTGGGTATCAGACATGACTTTAGCCTCCAAATGTTGCAAAATTTCTTGATCAGACGGATCAAACTTAACCCCTGCTGGTAGTCCCGGTAAACTTTGTATTGATCCCTTCAAGTTTAATTAATTCACATTTGTTAGTTAATTACAACACTAACTTACAGTCAGTTTCCAAGTAACAAACAAATTAATCTAAACTAGAGAAAAAAAAAAGATCATTAACTTTTAAAAGTACAACATAAATGAGCACCAGAAACTTGCATACTAAGAACCTGATCTTGAAGTTTTATGGTGTCACCACACGAAGGGCAGACGACAGTCTTAACTTGACCGCCCCTCGTATCTGCTGGGGCGATTCGCAGAGCTTGTGATGCTGCTTCTTCTTCTTCTTCCTCATCATCGTGATCTTGACGATTAGTATCACTAGACCATGTCATGTCTTCTGTATGGCTCTTAATCCCATCCCAAACCGGGCGTTTCTTTCCAGTTCCACCCTCCACCTCTGCAGTCTGTACAAGTATCATAGGTCAAATACTTCCAATAGAAACATCTGAAACTTGTATATATAACTTGTAAGAATTTGACAATTAATAAAAAATACCTTTGCTTCTTCTTCTTCTTCTTCTTCTTGTATATTATTGATCTATAGTGTTTGGTGAATGAAGTGGATTGTTTGAGATTATAAGATCAACTATAGAAAAGAAAATATATAAAAGAAAAAAAGAGGATATAACATATTGAATAGATTGTTAGAATATGTTGATTTTATTCTCAAGTGGAAAAAGAAGAAAACAATATAGCTACTAGGTTGCTTGGACGTCAAGTATGGTTTTGTATGTATTAGCTACAATTATTATATACGCTATAGTATAGTATTCATTTTTCAGTATAATAGAAATGCCAAGTCTAGTCTAATGTTTCCTTTTTTGACATATCTCATCACTTGTTAAAGGTTAGTGAATAATGCCTACATATTTACTAGTTACAGCTTCTTGTAGGCATACAACTCTAAATATTAGATATATTCCAAATCATTATATAAACAACATCGGAATGACGTTTATAACAGAACTAAGATCAACAAACAAACAACAAAAAACATTATAATTATAATCAAACATTAGAGTTTTTACTAGCTAGTATAATTTTTGTGTTTTACATAAACGCTTAAAAAGCTCCTTTTTTCAAAGTTATTACTTATTACTATTTTATATTAAATCACCCATGATATTCAAAACAACTTATGCGATAAAGTGATATTTAATGTCAAGAAATACGATGTTGCTCATAAAATATTAGTAATTGCTTTTGTTTAGTGTTACTAAAAAAGATCAATTCATCACCGGCCTTTAACTTAACATAAAAGTATCGTTTCTCACAACACTTTATGCTCATAATAAGTTCGAGATGGTAGACGAAGAAAGATTTAATTGTGGTATCAGTCAAACTTTGACTCATATATATTTAGACTTTAGATATTAATTTTGATGCGAGAACTACCACATGGTAAGGTAACGAGTAAAGTAGATATTGGAGAAATGTTATAAATAACTAGGTTATACTCCATGTAGTACTCTATAAGCTGAGTTTTATACGTAGATGAAATGGAATTGTATAGAAAAATTATTATGATGAAGGAAATGTATAAAGGGGTAGAGTGGATATGGGGCAACAAAGTGATTCTAATTACAAGGAGTGGAGTGACGACGTTTCACCTTTTTATTGTTGCCTAAGACAAGAAGGCGTAGTCGTATTTAGCTCTAGTGTCGAAATGGAGTGCAACTAAAGCTTCTTAGAGTACTGGATCTGTCCAAAGAATGGTATCGGAATAAGTACATACCAACTGAACATGAAAGTTACAGTGTTACGACTGTACATTAATGGTTAAATATTATTTACAAATCTCCACCAAACCAAAGAATATATAAATGATTATTACTTTTTTGTATTTTCTTGTCGTACACTTCTTCTTCCAAGTAAGGTATATGCATCTTACTTCACTTTGTATATCTCTAATCCCATCTTTCACTACCATTTCACAAACATTTAAAAGATAAAAATTAAACTGATTCTCATGCCTTTGCTTCATATCTGCATAAAACGAATGCTCGGGTCATCGGTTTTAATTTTTAGTCGGACCATTGTGATACGGGTCGATCGGACCAAAATTTTATTAGACAAGCAAATTTGCAAGATTCACACCAAGAGATATATACTAAGGAAGAAAGTACTCGTGCAGATCAGGAACATCCTTATGGCCTATGGTCTTTGCAAATTTTGACCTCTAGAAATAATAAGTTTTGTTGATTAAAAAGAGACAGATAACATATTACCTGTTTAGATAAGAATTAAAACAATTCAATTTTAACTTTGTCAAATCCATTAAAATTGCCCAACTAGTTGAGAAAGATAATTGAGTCGAGAATTAATTATATCTCTAATATAGTCACTTTATACAAAATTTTTGTGCAAATTTTAAAAATTCAATTACAGTTTAGTCATTATTCATCGATATACTTTAACCAAATAGACTTCATTATAAATTCCGACGTTCCAAACAAGAAGCGATCAAAATGCACCATACTTATTAATTTGAGTTTTAACAGTGAGTCGCAGTTGAATTATAATTGAATTTTGATAAATTGTATTTGGGATGTAACTATAGTTTATAAGTTTTTTAGGAATACTAAAGAATTGTATGTGCAATGTGTAAGAATATTAAAATTATTTGATTGGTTTGAGATTATTATATTAAATCAAAACATAGAGAGTGATATATGTATAAATTTAAATTTTTATTGATCGAATTGTGAATAGTTAGTGATTAACAACGAGTAATGTTCAATGCAAATAAAGTTATATGGTAAACATGATGAGAAGTGTTACTCTATTAAAATAGAGCTTTAATTGCGAGCCATTTAATACGATTAAAGTTTCAAGACAAATAAAATAAGAATGATTCTCCGATTTAAACAAAAATTTAATTATAATTCAAATATAATTATTTTGAATTTAAATCGAACTTTAATCGTGATTCAAACATAGTCTTTTATACTTATATTCCAACTTTGCATTGAAATGAGAGAATAAAGAGACATGGATAATTTTTAATTTTTCTTTGTACATTAGAGTGAGACAGTATCATTTTTGGTACACTACTTTAACACTGACAAATTTCAGTACACTAGTTCAACAAACATGAAATTTTAATACTCCGATTAATTTTCTCAAATTCAGCCGGAGGATCCATTTTCCCGCCGAATTACGTATCCGAACCGTATTTTTGTAGATTTGATAATTAAAAAAAACAAATTCAAAAATAGCATTACATGTGTCAGCTTCTTGTTCAATCTGGCTTGTAGTTTGTAAAATAAATTTAAAAATTAATTTTAAATGACCAAAAATATATAAAAATTCTAAAAAATTATAAATAGTAATTTAAATTAAATTTGGATATATTAAGATATAAAATAATATTTAAATTAAATTCAAATAAAAAAAGG
>JAYMSP010004948.1:0-14865 GCA_036897095.1 Plantago elongata
TCCTCACTAACCCAAGGTCCGTTTTGGGCATGCAATATATCAATTCGAAGCTCTTACATAGTAGCTTACGTATATATTTTTTAATCACTTAATTAACGAATAATTAAGAAGTAGTCTCATAGCAAACATACCCCACAAGGCATAGTTTACTAATATTTTTCTTCATAAATTCCAACACTAATAACGTGTTGAGATAAAAAGAGAGAAGATCATAGAGAGAATAGAGAGTATAATAGAGATAATTGAGAGTTTATTCTTCTTTCTAAGTTGTGTTGTGTGTAGTGTATAATGAGAGACCAAATAAGAGGTATTTATACAAGTGAGAAGTGATGTGCAGAGACAAACATCTCCACTATTTATCTATATTAAAATCTTTATTCACTACATTGTAACATCTAACCCACTAACTTATATTAACTACTAATATTATTAATTAATAAACATTTATCCATAACATATATAATATTTAGTGTAGTCATCTTGACAATATCTGAACTTGTCAACAAAGCCTTGATTATGACTGAAACGCGGTTGCAGTGAGATCATTTACTATGTGTAATGTAGAGAGACTACATTCAAACTTTTGACTAATTACCGATTATAAAATAGGGGACTCTTGGCAACGGAAAATATTAATGACATGAAATTAATGAGACCTATGAACATATATACTTCTATTACTAAGTGACTTGATTGTCTTCAACAGTAGAAAACTCATCACAGTTAGTAAAAAGAAGAATGTTCATACATACTTGAGGAGAGGTAATAATCATATGATTCATTATTAATTGAAAAATATTTAACTTTTACAAAGAGTGGACATAATAGCAATGCATTTAGCAGCTGTTTGGTAACCTCATAAGTCAATATTTGAGTGTATTTTACTATACAATATTGTATCCGTCTTAATAAAAATAAAATAATTTAATTTTAAACAATTTTAAAAAAATATATATGATTCCATAAAAGTATTTAGTTAAAAATGAGTTAGAGATATTAATTTAATATAAAAGTACACTTAAGTCCAATAATATATGATTAAAGATGAGTTGTATGGTGAATGCTATTGACATTAATATAAATATGTTTCACTTTTACCAAAACAAGAAAATATAAATGAATAACTACAATTTTTCAAACTTAACTTTTCATATCTACATGAAGTTGAGCTATTTTATCGTTTGAAATATGAAAAAACAATGAAAATTATTTGAAATCAGAGATTACTTTAATTTTTTATCGTGTTTGTTGCATAATATAATAATGCATGCATGTGATCATCGAGTTTTTTTTTATTGAAAAACAAGTTTTGATTGATTGTTTCTTTTCTAAGTTGCTGGACCTTAGTGAATTTTAGAAAGAGAAAGTTTGAGCTGGAGTTTTTTCAGTTGTGGCGTAATAATGATGCAAATCTGGTTATATCGTTATATATATGGATCCATTTTGTATATTTATGTTGCTGGACTTTGGTTGGGTGGCTTTTAACAACTTGTTTTTGTTTGAGGTTAGTTTGTAATATTACAAATTTATGTTTTTATGTTTTATTTTGGGGTTGTTTCTTAGAAAATTCGATTAAATATGTTTTATATTTACCGAAAATTTAAAAATGAAATTTTTTATTGTTATTATTGGGAGGGATGGAGAACTGATGGAGTAATGATGTTTAGTTCCCATTTTGATCAATTAATTGCCCCAGGACTAATTTTCAGGTCCCAGATACTTGGTTCAAATTGAGCCACTTGGAATTGGATTTAAGTATCTTGGACTTCTCTCTATGCCATGTTTGAAGGTCGAATAAGCATAACCCAAATGTTGGACATTGATCCAGCCTGAAAGTCAAACGAAAAATGCTTGACTATTGGCCCAAACTGTTAATTACGTTTTCTCCAAACCGTACGTTTAGGTTTCGGTGAAAACCAAATTGATCCAGACAAATCACAACTAGCTGCTTCCTGTCGTCCTCAATGGCGATTTTGCAGGTGAAGTGGAGACGTTTGGTAGTTATATAAGCTGGGTTTTAGATGTTTTCGAAGTTCATAATGATGCATTTGGTGGCATTTTAACGTATCGAACTAAGCAACGTTGTCAAGGAATTAAAAAACCGGATCCAAATTTGACCACCTGGATTGTGGACAATAAAAGTGTGCTAGTTAACACCTACTATTGGGCTGGTGCTAACTAATCCACATTTCATCACCATTATCCACGGTGGAAGTCAGGCACGGACCCACGTATAGTCGAGGGATTGCAATAGCTGACCCTCGATTTTGGATATGAAATACCTATTATACCCTTACAAAAATTTAATGAATAGTGATATATTTAGCAGGAATGAATTACGAAAGAAATTGGTACAGCTCAGCTAGTGCACTTATATTCCATTAAGTCTTCCCTGCCAATTGATCACAAGTTCAATTCTCAATATTGCTAGATTTTTCAACCATTTCGTTTATATTGTTTTCTACAATTTACTTGACATTTTTCATTGTTTTTTTATGATTCAGTAACATTTTTTATTATTTCTCTCTTTTTTAATATTTTTTTAATTTACATTTCACAATCATATTTTATAAATACTTAACTTTATTTCATTTAACTGTCTTTGTTTCTTTATTTTTTCTATTCAATGGTAAATTCATTTACTTAATATACTTAAAAAAATTATTCAATCTAAACAAAGCTATATTATATCTAATTCCTCCCGTTTATGAGCACATAATTTAAAAAATTATAGTCTAAACATTATTCTTTACTATGTGAGTTTTGAAAATGTAATTTTTATTAGTCATTAATAATGAATTTTTTTAATTAAACTCATAAAAAAAAATTCACTACCCCTGACATATATTTCTGCATCCGCCCCGGTGGAAGTCAGAATGTTTTGCTTGACTTGTGGCCCAATGTTACATTTTTGAACAGACGTTTGTACAACAAATCGCTGCTGCCCTAACAACGACAATGGAGATTCCGGCAAATCGAGAAACTGTACGTGATTCTTTCCTTAATGTATCAACATTATTCCGGTTGATCGCTGCATCTTCAACTTCTATTGTCTCATTTAACCGTTTTTTGCAGGAGTCATTGATTGTGCAATCCATCGGAGTTGTAGTTTACATCCATCTCTGTTTTATCACAAACCCTGCAAATTTCACTGATGTGCTACTTTAGCCTTTGCCTCAACCTACACTACCACTGCCCATCACCTTTCATGGGTCCTGGAATCTCATTATTTCGAGAGTTTCGGAGGCATACTTTGATGATGAGTCGATGCACGTCATGTGTTCGACGAAATGCCATGACTTGGATTTCTGAGTGGTTGTGTTTTGGAGAGGGAGAAGAGGCTGGTGCCTGAGTTGATGCCGGAGGTCTTGACGTTGGTTTAAGGAGTGTAAAGAAGAATGTGATTGGTACCAGTGATGAGAATGATGCGGTTTCGGCTGCTAGTGCAAGTGTTCAGGTGGCTTATGCTATCTTGACTGCGTTTCAGTTGTCAGGTGTGAATTAATTTGTTTATCAGTGATTCTTCCGAGTTTGTGTATGGGAATGGTTTGAATTTGATGCAATGTGGTTCTCTTGTAGTTAGATGCTCCTTACTTGAAGAATTTTTGCCCGTTGGTTGTTCTGTGTACTCTCACAGCTCTTGATCACTGGTCTCCGGAGGTGAAAGTAACCTATCGGTTACAAGTCCTTTCAGTTTTCTTCGGTGTATATTGGTGTATATTGGGCTAAGGATGTATGTTTTTGGTAGCTTTCTTATATTGTAGAGTAGTCTTGGTTGCAACTAAGGCAGTTTTGTCTGTCCACAAAACTATCCTGTGTATGTAATCTTTGGTTGTCCACAAAATATATGTGTTCTGGATACAGTACTGTACTGTAATAGCTGTGATGAGTACAGTTCTCTCCCCTAGGATAGTTGGCAGTGCATTATGAACTTCTTAAGTACTTTTCTATATAATGAAAATATTGCAATATCTGAGGTGTTCTTATTTTTGTTTTTTTTCCTCTCATTTTGCTGCTTGTGACTTGGAAAGATTGGTTTTAGGTTTAGTTCAGTCTTCTCCCTATAGAAGTTTTAGAGCTAGATCTGGTTTTTGTTCATGTCAAGTTTGAGTAAGTCTTTGAGCAGTGCCTAGATTCTAAAACTAGCTTGTTGTGCATGTATGGCGTTGGATTCCATATTTTCCCCTTGACGATTCATTATTTAATGCAATCACGGTAATGAGTGAGTTCCCCTGGTTCCACTTTCAGAGCCAGGGCATGATAACCTTAATTCACCTTGCAAGAAAGGGTAAGCGCTTCTGAGATTGGTGGATAAGACGTAATTCTCGATGCTTGCCGCAAAAATGTTGCTTCCGATGACACTATTTGGCACAATGTGGTTGAGATGTCGCTCCTTGTTACTTTGACTCAGCATAGCAATCCTCGTAGTTCATGGTATAAACATTGCACGATGCTTTTATGTCTTCTATTATTCCTGAGTGAAGAACAAGTGAAAGAGAGCTTTAATTTTAGCCACTAATTATTATATTAGTAAGATACTTGTCCTCGTAAATTCAGAAGACAATGCAAATTTTCTGGCTATGACGTATAGACTTAATTTCTATTCGTTGACATATACATAGGAATGAGAAGTTGCTGGTTGATATGTTAAATCATTTGGAAAGGCAACCAAGGAACAAGGAGAGGCGTACTGCATGGCTGAAACATATTGATCCTCTGCTTAACTGTCTCGGCCTCATACTTGTTGCTCATTTTAGTCGTATATTTCCACTTTTCTTCAAGTGAAGCAGTTTTACTGGTAAAACATGATTTCTTCAACTGTGCTTGTTTGTATGCAAAAAAAATTATCAGGCTCCCACGCTTGAACATGATATAATAACATCAACTTAATCTCTTTTTCTTCTAAACTTTACCAGGTCAAGAAAATCACAATTCAAAGCAATATGGCTAGAATATGAAAATGATCCGAACTTGAGACCTCTCCAGCCATTATCAACTGAAAAAGACCTGGCTATGGTACTGACTGTTTGCCTTTTTGGTCCCTCGACTAACATGAACATAGAAAATCGATCTGGCATTTGTACTATCTGTTTCCGTTGTCAAAATCTTCTATATCTAAAGGCCATCCTTTGTACTATATGGTTGAAGGTTGTACAAGTTATTTCCGTAATTGATTCCTTAAATGAAAAAGATTGTTGCATTGCATCAGTATTAAGATGAATGGAACTAGCAAAATAAATATATCAAAAAGGAAATAGAAACTGTTCGTAGTCGTGCTGCTTTTCGAGATTCTGTAAATGCTCAAGTTGTTTTCGATTTTCGAGACTGTTAAAGAAATTGAACAATCTGCTGTGTTTTGACTGGGAAATTGCAGGTTGCTTGAGGGCATGTTTTGCAAATAATGTTTCCAAGAAAAGGGGATATATGGCATACTGCTGAGTGCTGCCATTAGAAGTGTTGTTCGACTAGCAAAGATGTGAATTACCCACATTGATATAAGTATATTGGATTTTGCTAGTACACAGGAGAAATTAATATGATGATGTACAGTTGTTCAGAATCAAAATTAGAGTACCCTGTTTTTATCTTATATTGCAAACATAGTTTTTTATATTTGGCCAACTTTTTGCTTGTATGTGGCTATGCTTTCAATATCTGTAGCTTTTGTGATAATTATGTATAAAATCGACAAGTTTGGGAACTTAGTGATGCAAATGAATTCAGTGCAATGCTTTCAAATATGTGTAGTTTCTCAGAACCGCAAAATCAGAACAGATACAAAACATTGCATCACCATACGTTATCAAACAACATTGTACAATCAAACTACGTATTCGTTATTTACAAATAATTGTTTTGAAAGTATCTTTTATTTTCTTGCCGTAATACAATGAATAGAAGGGCAGTTCGATGTATGATTTCGTCAAATGTTTCCTTCTTTCGAGGGCTAATATAGATAAAATACATTATCAAACAACATTGCTAGTTTGATAAGAACAACAAAATTTAAGGATTTCTACCAAATAACTGAACCAAAAAAATTAAAATTGATTATGTAATACTACATTGGGACTAATTAGTCCATCATAAAAAATAATATACCAAATACAAAAAATTAAAATGACAAAATCGTATGAATTTCTCAATTCCTAATAAAAAAATGAATTTACGAAATCGTCATTTCTTAACGACCGATTCCCTACCAAATAATTCATAACATTTACATTATTCTATCTCGACTGCTAGGTTTTTACACATGCTTTCGTTCTTTAAAAATCTTTGGTTATCTAAGATGCGAAATGAAAGTATTCGGTGAAGGTAACAACCGGTTAACCCTTATCATGGGAGGTACAGGTCAGAAGCCTTCCCTGTTAGATTTGTATATGCAATTTTCTAATCCAAACAAGAGTAGGAAAAAATAGCACTGGCAAAACACAACAGATTGAGCTGCAAATTTACACCCAGCTGCCACTTTCAGCTTTGGAAAATAAATACAAGGGAGCTGGCAAGATCAACGACAAACCGAGCACAAGTTTTCTTGAAAGAAAAATAATTGAGCTTCAAAAATTTCCTTCATACATTCATATTCACCTCTGCTGAGTGCAGTGAAGACAACATATCTCAATAAATTGTCTCATATACATTGTCTTGCAAATCTAATCAACGAAAACTTTCAGAAATTACTGTCACAAAAGTTTCAAAGAAAAATTCTAACATGGCCAGCAACTAGCACAAAATTTCTACCAGATGTGTCTGAAAACCGTAGGGTGATACTTAGATTTTGCTGACTCTTTCTGTTGCTCGTCAAGTTCCTATCGTGGCCTTAATCCTCACGCCTTGCATTTCTTCGGCGTGGAGGAGCAGCACCAGCATCCTCTTTCTCTTCTTCCTTCTGTTCAGAGCTTCCTTGACTGTTGGAAGACTCCGGAACGTCTGTCTTCTTGGCTGCCTCTGCAGTTACTTTAGCCTAACAATTCAATCAAGTAGAGTTATTAGTCTCACCAATCAAACCTTCCAATACTTAAAAAAGAGATTGTTCCAAAACACCTTGCCCATTTTAGAGTGCAACTGTAATAATGATGTTATTCAAGCATTGCATATAAAAGATGGCTACTTACAGGCTTCTTTCCACCGAAGATGAGTTTCAACAAAACGGAGAAGATGATAACTACAACTGAAACCAAAACTCCAATTGTGGCATTTGGCTGGCTCTCAGCCTTCTCAAGTAATTCCTGCAAGTGAAAGTCCCTCATGTATTAGTTAACAGCAAGCAACAAAAGCCAACTAATTCTTGTTAATGCAAATTATTACTTACCAAGACTTTAGCTTTCTTATCACCCAAGATTGGGAGGTCAGCTACCTTGTAAAGGTACTCGAACACAGTTTTCTGACATAATTAACCAGGAATATAAACAGAATCATATCAGTACCTCACAGTATAAAAGGATCCAGCTAGCCAGCAGAAAGTTTTAATAAGTTACCTGGATTCCCTTGAGACCATCTGAACCTTCAGGTTCCTCCTCTTTCTGCTTCTCCTTCTCTACCACAAATTTTGGCTTCCATGCAGTCTCCCTGAGGGATTCTGCAACCTTCTCATCAGATGCTATCAAGACGTTGTCAAACAAAATACCATCTTGCATTGTCCAAATCTCAATGCCAATAGCAGCAATGGGCTCAAAGTTTGGCTTCTCGAGCTCGAAGTACTCTGGATTGTCGATCTGCTGGGGCTTCCAGATACCCTTGTAATTGGGGTTTTCGATAAGTGGAGCCTGCCATTTACCCTTGTAAGCAGGATTATGCTTCATTGGCTTCTTCCACTCACCACATCCAGGAGCCTCTGCACACTTAGGGTTATCAATTTTAGGTGCCTCCCATAAACCATCCTCTTCATCATCCCAATCTTCAGGTTTTTCTGCCTCAGGGTCATCAACTTCTTCAGGTTCATCATCTAACCATCCTTCAGGCTTCTCAGCTTCTTCATCTACAATCTCCATTGGAGCATCTTCATCCCAATCCTCTGGTTTTGTTGCCTCTGGGTCTGGGATTTTAGCTCTCTCATCCCAATCCTCAGGTTTCTTGTCATCTGGATCGGGAATTGTCTTTGCTGGGATAAGAGCTGGTTCAAAGTCTTCCTCTGAAAGGAAGTTTGCTTTCTTCTTCTCTTCACCATCAACCAAGATAATCACCTCATTATCAGGTTTCAAGATGGCTGTGTAAACATGGGTGAGCTTGTCCGAAGGCACTGATGGAGGGAACTTGAGATGGTGCTCAACATAATTTCCAGTTTTGGGATTTTTGTGCTTTAAGATGAAGTGAACCTTGTTGGTGGCTCCACATTTATCCGGACCAAACATTATTGCATAAGGGGACTCATTATCAAACTCCTTTGGGATCCAACCAGCATCCTGAGGGCGGAGATACTTGATGTAAGCACCACCACATTCAAGGCCATTTTGTAGGCGAACCTCATACTGAAGGACAATAGTCCCATCCTTGAGTTCAACAGGTTTGTCAAGATCCTTGACAATGGCATACTTCCGGGCCGGCTGGCTCACAAGAAGCCCATAATCCTCATGACCCTCACTCTTCTCATGTTTCCAAACACCTGTGAAAAGCCCAAATTATTAGAGAAAAGCATATTTGCACCAAGCACATAACTTCAGGATTACAATTTGCCTAATTTGGAAACTAGGACCAGTTAAATGCCTAAATCCACTAAACAATCCAGGCAGGTCGGTACACAAGTTCATCATGACATTGCCAATTACAAATATGTGATCTCAACACAAACAACTTGTCCAAACTGACCAAACAAATAACAATTCATCCACCCGCCATACCAGCTGATAATAGTAAATTATATAGAGCAAAAGCTGCGGGAATTGAAGCTTAATACAACTTTAATCTTCCTACCAAACCTCATCAGCCGTCTTAGCATTCAAAACTAGTAACAATTTACAACAGATGTAGGTATTAACAAGTGTAGATGAGTTCGTTGAAAGCTATATAAACAATCCACATTTAGATATCAACCAGCTGCAATTCATATGAGATCTCACAGCCTAGGAGGTTAAATTAGCTCATAATTCAGTAAGGCTAACACTAGCTAGCTCATTATCATCACCAGTACATATTACGATTGAACTACTTACACAGACAAGCACAATCAACACCCAGGCTAGATAAAATACCAAATTTCATTTCTCCTAACGCAATTCAACACATTACAACAGCATACACTGAAAATGAATGATAGTGTAATAAATAGAATAGTAGATCCAATCACACTCACCCTGATATTCCTCCTTCTCAGACACAATCCATCTCCCATCGAACTTCTCATCAAAAGACTCGTGAAATATCTAAACACATCAGACAAAACGAAATGCAGAGAATCAATTTCCGCAACAAAAACAAGGATCGCATACAAACAAAATGAAGAAAAGGAAAATGGAAAAATCATCTAACCACATCGTCTGAAGCGGAGAGCTGAGAGACGAAGCAAGCAATCGACAACAGCAAGAGGTACTGCGTGATCTTCATCATCCGGTTTCTATCCTCCATTGAGTGTAGATCCGATCCAAGGTGAGCGTGAAATTGGATCTGAAATATCTTCTGTAGAAACTAAACTGAGATTGATGGAAGAGTGTAGATAAAGGTTATTTTATAGACTGGGAGCAAAAGAGAATCGACTTGTTTCGACCAATGGTGTCTCGTGCCACGAGAAGTGGACCAATAACAACAAGCCACGTACATTGTTATTACGAGCTCGCAGGAAAAATGGAATCGTGTTATGGAAGTATGGAATCGTGTTATGGGCGATTTAGTCGGGCCGGGCGGGCTTGTTGACTCAGTATGGCAACTGGGGATGGATGGGTAATGGGTTCTCTCCTTTCTAGATTGTTCCATACTTTATTTAAGGTTGAACTTTAACCAAGGTTTATTGGTATATAATTTGAATGGCATTTGGATGGATTTTAATGACATTGTGTTTGGAATGGATTTAAAATGCAGGTATTTAAAGTGTATTTTAGGTCAAATCACTGTTCATCGAGTCAAATGGACCGATTACAATTCCATGCCAAACAGCCCCAAACCACTCATTTATATAATCATGAAGCTCTTTGAGATGTAATTTAAAAGAAAAATATAATTCTTTATCTGAATTCAAATTGCATCCCAAACAGCCATCTAATTGGTATGCACACTAAGAAATTTATATTTGAAATTGAGCTGCATCCATTGATCCAACCATTAATCGAAATCTGATCCTTGAGAGTTACGGTTACTTATGGAATGTTCTCCGGTTATATGTATTCTTCGTGCGGTTTATTCTTAATTGTGTTTGTCCTGAAAAACATCACAACATCTTTTCTTATTTGTTGTAAATCAAAGACACTTAACTCTAAAGTACTCACAAAGTCTTACAAGACCAACTTATTATTGAGGCGAAAAAGACGGGTTGATTTACAATTTACTACAGTTTTGATCAATTTCGCGAGTTCATCAGTCTGGTTATATAATTTCACAGGTTATTGAACATATGCATTTCTGATTTTTCAAATAGGCTTGAACATTAATCAAATAGATAGAAACATTACACATATAGGTGAAAACATTACTCAAATAGATGAATCTTCCACACCTCCAAGCAATTTTTCGGGTTATTGGGTCGAGTCATATAAATTCACGGGTTTTTATGCATATCCACATATCCATTTCGGACAAAATCAAAATCGACATTACACAGATAGGTGAGATCGTTACACAAATAGTAAAAAAATATTTATAAATACATAAGAACATTACCAGCATTACCAATATAGCTATGAAAATTATACCTATATCATCACTCATATACCTAAGAACATTTGATGCAAATTGTTGAGAACATTATCAACATAGGTTATAACATTATACTCCAGACATCACTCATATAAATAAAAACATTACTCAAATAGTTACGAATGTTGCACAAATAATGAAAAACATTTCTCAGAATTGCAATATATTGAATGTCATTTTTTAAAGAATAAACACATTTAGAGCTTCCCTGGTTTTTTATTCACCTTGTCAACTATGTTGGCATTGACTTGTATTTGTTGTCAGCATTGACGGAACAAGTTAGTATTTGTCACTTGAGACATTGAATATACGTTAAAGAACATAAGTGATGTATTTTATTACATTATTAATTTAAATTACTGAAGATATTGCGAGCAAATAACATTGATATCCATTAAATAATATAATAAGTCTCCTAATGTCTTGTTAAAGTGTCATTTGACATATTCATTTTTTATACTAAAAGTGTTACTCTTGAAACAGCCTTCATCAATTTCCTTTCTCTTCAATACGTCTCCTATTGTATTAGTCTAATTCTTCGCCAAAAACTCCCCACCACTATGCGTCTCTATTTCGGCCACATGCACTTAGGGAAATGGGAATCATCTTTCTATTGTTTGTGTTATCTTGATAATGAAATACTACTTGAATTGTTCAATTGTTCATATGCCTAGATTCAATAAAGATGGGAAGCAGCATCACTGCAACAAATTGTATAAGAGTGTGGCCGATCAAGATTGTGAGGGTCCGAAATCATGGTCCTTGTATTCATCGTCGGACACTTACATAGGCAGTCGGGCTTGTTGTTTGCGACCAGATGCAATTAAACGGTGTTGACTCCACTCTCGCATCCCCAATGTGCGTGTAGTATCTCTTTCGCGTTTACGTCCACTACGACAGTAGGAGCGAACCATTGTGTCCCCTGCGAGCAATATAAATACCAACTTCCACATTAATTTTAAAAAAAAATGTTGTCACTTCCTTCTATACTTAAGCGTTCGCTTCTAAGGCCTTATCCACTGTTGCTGAATGATCTGACTCCCTCATTTTATATCTATGAAATCACAAGGTACCAAAGGGAATCATTTCCTTTGTTTTAATTCTTTTCCCAAGCGTCATTTCATATCTCAATTTTTCTTCCCCTTCAATATTTAATTGATTCCTCAAGAGAAGCCCGCTTGGCAAAAAATTGGAGCAGGCAGGCGAGGGCTCTTAGGACTCAAGAGCAATGGAACGCTAATCGTGACTCTGACAATCAAGCTACCTAAGATGCAAATTGAATTCAGGTAGTCACACTTTCATCTTCATGACTCCCGATTTTGTTCTCGGCCTCCATTTGGACTCTTCGTTCCATCGGTTAATCTTCTTTTTTTAGTAGTATCATTTGTATATTGTTTCAGGTACACATATTTTTAGAAAATGTATCATTTGTCCCTTGATGCTTGTTAGGTCGTTACAACTGCATAATACTACCGACTGATTACTTGTATTTGTAGGTTTTTTGTTCTGACGTGTTTACAAATTAGATAAGTTAGAGATTCTCAACTTGAATTGCTTATAATTTTCTCTATGAACTTCAACTTTTAATTTTAACAATTTAGGGAATTCTAGACATTAAAAATATATTTCACGGATGAGCATGTTTAAGTGGGATAATGCGGTACAATATAATTCACTAGCTCTTGTGTATTACTCAAGGATATTGTGCATTATGTGTTTGTCCAAATCTGCATCTTTTGTCTTAAATGTGTACACCAATGGAACAATCACTATGAAAGATGACGTAGAATGTTAGTTGTTGCTCTTAAAATTCAGCACATATTCGCTCTTTGAGTATTTCTTGCAATGTGATGCACTTAAGTTTGAGTTTATGCATCTATAGGATTGGGACTCATGTATAGTAGAAGGAATGAAGATATTAACAATGCACAAAAGAACACAATGTCTAAAAAGCTGACTTACACGTTGTTACAAGGCATGTGCTTTCTCTATATTTTTAGTTCTTGACGTTCATCAAACATAAAAGAAAAATGTACGGCCATCCTCAGGTATGAAGACCTGCATATTAGTGTTGCTTCTTAGAGGAGTGAATGAGTCAATTTTATTGATACTCTGTCTGTGTACGTATGTGCTATGCTTCTCATAAGTTTACTGGAATATATATGTTTACCATTCATGTCCACGATGATATAGTTGTTTCTAAGGGCATTATTTTTTCATTGTGTATGTATTGATGCTTGCATTTTCCACCTTGTGAACCTCTTGTGGATATTGTTTGAAAGGAAAGTTGTTTAGTAATATGTAAGTTTGGTGTAACATGTGAAAATAATTCATTAATGTACGTTTTATTATTTCTTGAGCAGTAGATGATGTCTATGTTTTGATAACATGCACTGATCTTTCTTTCAACAATTTCTCGATGCAAGCCTCAAATAGGGAGGCATCTTTGCAATCAAACATGTCAGAAAGGTCCTAATAGTTTTTCTACACGGTTGCACAAAATTTTAACTCATTAGGTGACAAATTAGTGACCTTTGACATGCCTTTTCCTTAGGTTTGGAAGGTAGCAACCTGCTTTTACATAAAGAATAGTTAAAAATACTTGCTCTTATGAATTATGAGAAGTAAACTGCATCTGAAGCACAAATTGTTTGTGGCTCTCAATGAGTACTTTTAGCAACAATCCTTTTTCATTCATGTTATTATTTGCTAAATAAACCATCATCTGAATCCTAAAGAGGTAAATTGCGTTATGCTCGATTCGAGTTTTATCCAAATATTACTTTAATTGTTGATTTGGGAATTGTGATATATTTCATGGGCTGAATTGACAATTTGTTGTTTTAATTTTAGGAGTACGACGGCATACAATTACGTTGTGCATGATAAGAATAGTATGACATTTGATGAGGTTTATCAATAAAATTGTTGTTATTATTGAGTGAATAGCTAGTGGATGTGGTTTCATTAACTCATTCCTCTGAAGGCCTTGTCGTGCTGATGAAAGAAAAGCCAGTACAAAATTATGAAAGAGACGTATTCTCTTTGTTGCCTGCCAAGTGTTATTGGGGACGACTATCTCTATTAGCCCTTTTTTGTGCGATCAAGTTCGCTTTAGTAGAAGAAGAAACAAGTGCTACAAGGTTTTCACAAATGCTAAAAAAGTCGCATACCATAACACGATGAAGGGAACTCGAGGATCCTAAGAAAGCAGATACCTACTTCAACTCTGACTAAGTTGTAGAAAATATGTGATTGAAAAATGAAAGTGTTGTGGTTCTGAAGTACTTGCCCGCAGGGGATATAGCAGAGTCCTTGGTGTGCATGGAAGTGATTCCATGGAGGGACTGGAAGTAAGTCTTGCTCAATGAGGAGCAGCTTTTCACTTCTACGTAGACGCTGTATAGATTGGGCGAACAAATCGATATGATTGACTAGAGGTATCAAAGATCATATAACTCGGGTGTGATATGAAATTTAATAGTTGTGAGTTTGGGAAGAAAATCAAGGTTATAAAAGTGAGTAGGGAAAGGTCATGCGCTGATTAATGACATGGTAACTGACACCTCACAAGCAGAAAAGAAATCATGGTTTATGTTGAATAAGCTATTTTTGTTGGTAATTGATCAGAATATTGATTCTTTGATACTGATTTATGATGCCTTCACTATGTCCGATTCTGAATTCCATTGCTTCGATATTCAACTTCATTGAATTTGATTTATCCCTCTTATGTAATTTTTCAAATCTTCATTTTCTCATGAGATACTTTACAGTTAAAACTGATATATCATCGGACGTGGAGACGCTAAAAATACCTTCACTTAAGAGATCTCATGTTTTTCATATATTTATTGATAAATCTTCGAGCATTAATGTAATAGCCCAGTTGTCCGAAACTAGTTAATGTACTGTTTAATAATATAATACTACTTAAATATGTTGTTTAGGTATTTTATATTACGTTGAGTAATGTGAAGGAAGATTCATGAATGAGTAATAAATATAGTTTAGTTTTCC
>JAYMSP010004949.1:0-14860 GCA_036897095.1 Plantago elongata
TTATCGACGATTTTTTTAAAAGGCTATTCTCCCCCCCCCCCCCCTATTCTTTTACCTTTTGCCGTTATCTGGACCAACATGCATCTTTATTTTAGTTATCTCATCAATGCAGCTACTTGCAATAAGCATGTCATCAACATATAGTAACAAGAGTGTGTTGATTTTAGTTTCTCCTCTCTTCAGATACACACAGCTGTCAAATTCAGACTTAGTAAATCAAATTTCTTCCATATACTCACTAAATTTCTTATACCACTGGCTTGGACTTTGCTTTAACCCATATAGTGATTTCTTCAGCAAACATACTTTATCTTGGTTTTCAGGAAGAATGAAACCTTCAGGCTGATGCATGTAGATGATTTCTTCAAGATCCCCATGTAGAAATGCAGTTTTGACATCCAGCTGCTGAAGTTCCATATCAAATTGAGTTACCATTCCTAGTAGGATCCTTATAGAGGTGTGCTTGACTATTGGAGAGAAAATGTCATTTTAGTCAATTCCTTCCTTCTGTGTGAATCCTCTAGCAACTAATCTTGCCTTGTACCTAATCTGTTCAGTAGTGGTAACGTCAATTTTCCTTTTGTATATCAATTTACAGCTGACTATTCTCTTGTTTAGAGGTTTATTCACTAACTCCCATGTTTTATTCTTATCTAGAGATATCAGCTCTTCCTGCATGGCAAGCATCCATTCTTGTTTCTGAGCAATAATACTAGCTTCATGGAAATTTTGAGGTTCATGATACTCAATGTCCTAACATGTGCTCAGAGAGTAAGCAACAATATTGCTGAAACCATACATCTTAGGTTCCTTGTGCTCTCTCCTATCTCTGTCTCTGGTAAGCTGGAAGTTCCTGATTTCCTCAGTAATCACTAGAGCTTCCTTTCTCTTAGTATATTTTCTCCTCTTCACCACAGGTTGGTTTACACCCTCATTCTCTAGTTTATTTTGATTCTGATTTGTAGTTGTATCATGTGCTTCATATCTTATAGGTGTGTTGTGAAAATTATCAAGCTCAGGGGTTTGTTGAGGTTGTTCAGATTCTTGTGGTGATGGTGGTTCAGTGATCTCATCCTGCTCCTCTTCAGTTTGTCTAATATCACTCACAAGCTCCACCTCAACCTCAGAATCCCTGAAACTGTGCATGTCTGTAGAAAGTGAAGTTTCACTGCTCTTGTATGGGAAAGTCAGCTCATCAAATGTGATATCCCTGCTAATTATCACCCATTGAGAGCTCTTCTCTATACACCAAAGCTTATAACCCTTCACTCCTTTTGGGTATCCTATAAACACACACTTTTGTGCTCTTGGCTCCAGTTTATCTTGTCTAATGTGAGCATAGGCCAAACAACCAAATACTCTTAAGTGAGAGTAGCTCTTAGTTTCTCCATACCACATCTCTTCAGGTGTTTTCATTTCTATAGCTGAGGATGGTGTTTTATTCACCAAATAGCACACAGTGGTGACAACTTCTCCCCATAATGACTTGGGTACCCCAGTTTGAAACATGATACTCCTAGTTCTTTCTAAGAGAGTCATATTCATTCTCTCTACCAGGGCATTTTGTTGTGGAGTACTTGGTATGGTCCTATGTCTCTTGATGCCCCTTTCACTGCAGTAGTGATAGAAACTCTACGCCATAGTCAGTTCTCATGACTTTAACCTTCATGCCTTTCTCATTCTCAACTTCTGCACACCACTCTTTAAACTTGGAGAAGACATCACTCTTGTGCTTTATGACATAGCCCCATACTTTTCTGGTATAATCATCTATCAGAGACATAAAATACCTCCCTCCACCATTAGTTTGAACCTTAGCAGGCCCCCAAAGATCTGATTGAATATAATATAGGGGAGATGTACTTGTGTGTGTTTCAGTGGAGAATGAATTTCTCTTTGCCTTTCCCAGAATACATTCTTCACAGGTTTGAAGTTTCTCCAGTTTAATAGTATCAAATACTTTCTTCTCTTGCAGCTCATGTATGCCCTTTTCACTTATATGAGCTAATCTCTTATACCATAATTCAATGTCATTGATGCTAGCTATTGCTACATCACATGTAACTACTCCACACTTCATGTAGTATAGCTTGTTCCTTCTAGTACCACTCATAATAGCTTATGCATTCTCATTATAGACAGTGATCACACTATTTTCAGCAGTGAATTTGAAACCTTTACCCTTTAAGGTTCCCAGGGATATGAAATTTCTTTTGAGATCAGGAATATACCTGACATTTGTGAGGAGCTTCACAGAATCATCATCCATCTTGAGTTGTACATTACCAGTTCCTTGTGTGCTGCATATCATGTCATTTCCTAGCATCACATTTCCACCATATCTCATCTTTAGATTGGTAAACCACTCCATGTAAGGATAGATGTGAAAAGAACATCCAGAGTCTAGGATCCACTAATCACTGGCTTGTTCTCCAATAATATTAAGCACCTCTACAATGTTCAGCACTTCACCATCGAATTCCACATTTCCTGCAAATTCATTTGAAGGTCCAACCCTATTTCCTTCCTTCTGTCTCTTGAGAAGGAAACAATTCTTCTTGAGATGCCTAGGTTTCTTGCAATGGTGACAGGTCCTGGTTTCTCTATTAACATTTGGCATCACAGCAGGTGATTTTCCTTTCACCTCCTTGTTGAACTTGTTCTTTTGATTCTGTGGTTGAAACTTTGATTTGTTGTTGTAACTCCTCACAATAAGTCCCTCACCAAACACGTTGTCGTTCTTCAAAGAATCCTTCTGCTGCTCTTTCTGTCTAATCAAATATCCAACCTCTTCGAGAGTGACTTTCTTCTATCTAGTGAATGCAATAGCATCCCTAATGCTCTCATAGGACTTTGAGAGAAAGTTGAGTAGAATAATAGTCTTATCCTCATCCGGTGACCTTGAATCTTCGATGCTAGCCAAATCATCAAGCATCTTATTGAACACTGACAATTGTTCAATAATACTTCGATCAGGATTCATCTGGTACGAGTAGAATTGAGATTTTATGAATAACCGTCGAGCAAGTGATCGTGTTTGATTCAACAAATCAAGCTTGTTCCATAGATCTGCAGCAGTTGCTTCCCTTGCAACTTCTCTCAATGGCCCATCACCAAGGCTCAGAATAATTGTTGTACGAACCTTATCATTCTTCGTTTTCCACTCCTGATCGGTCACCTTCTCCGGTAACTTATCTCTCGGCATTAAAGCCATCTCCACACCTTGTTGGAGCAAGATGGCTTCTGATTTAATTTTCCATAATGCAAAAAATCGTTGGTACCGGTTAACTTATCGACATCAATCCTTGTCGATCCCATTCTCACTACTCAAATCGGCTATTACAACCGAAAACTCCTCCGAGTTCCCACATATTGCGCCACTTGTTGAGAATTTTGATCAATAACACCGATCACAAATCACCAAGCAATAGCACAAACTAAAACAAATAAGAGACAAAGTAATTTACGTGGTTCGATTGGATAAATCCAAATCTGCATCCACAGAGAATTAAAAGCTTTATTACTTCGTCGTCTTCTCGATTACACCTTGTTACAGGGAATAGAGCTAAAATTACAGCACCGAATTCAACTCCTAAACTCACAACAACAACACACTCAGCTGACTATCACAGAGAGCAAAAGAAAACCGGTGAAATTGAACTAGTTTGCATGAGAATTAAGTAAGCTATTCCTCCTGCTCGGCTTTATACTTCAAGCCGGAGAAGAAAACCGCCAAGTGTACAGGAACCGTTCGATCGCAACAGATACAATCAATCCAACGACTGAGAGGAAAAATGTGTTTCAACTAAATGCACGATATTTCATTTTCTTCCTTCCAGTTGTAACAAACTTGTACTGTAAATTGCAAATTGATCCACACACTTCTGCAAATGCTCAAAACACCCACAAAACTTCACAACTTTTATTATAAAGTTTTCCTTGCATGTATCCACATATTTTAACTTAATTATCTATATGTGGTTTCATGTTTTTATCATGGAGGTTGAATGAACTATGAGATGTATTATGTCTGCTTGTTCCTTCTCCTGAATTGATGTGGTCTGGTGTAGGCCTTTGGCTGGTATAATTAAGAAATATCGTACATGGTTTTTAACTGGAAGTGCATATCTCTCATGTGCTTGTGGTAAGGATAAAAGCAAAGAAATGATCCAGCTAGGATGGGAGGAAATAGAGATGGAGATAAGAGAACAAATAAGAAACTAGTTGACCTCCGGTTTGAAGAAATTGAGGAATTAGGTGTTGCTGGTAATCGGAAAAAAGAACGTCGAAAGCAACTAAGTCTTTTATGTAAATGTTCTTAATATTTGTAACTTTGAGAGTGAAGAACAAATCTGAACTTAAAACTAGTACATTATAGTTATTTTGTATTGGGATATGCTTCGTAGAAATTCAATCGCATACATGTATTAGCATGCTAGACCTGGCAATTGGGTCATTCCGATCGGATCAATTTGGATCGGATCATTTTCGTCCGTTTTTTATTTTGGAATTTTTTTTTGGGGGCGGTGATGTTCGGGTTTTGGTCATTTCGGATTATTGAATTTTCGGGTCGCTTTGGATCGGATCGAGTCGGATCGGTCACTTCACATTCGGGTCACTTCGAGTTCGGGTGTTATTCAAATTTGGGTCCTTTCGGATTAAAAAAGTTCTGATTGTTTTGGGTCAAATATTTTTCGAATTTGGGTCGCTTTCGAATTAAAATATTTCGGATTGTTTCAGATCAAATATTGAGGTAGTTTTATGCAATGCCCATTTTTAATATGCTATACAATGATACTTTGTTATTGTTGAAAGTCTCTTTGTTCTAACTTATAATTTGTGAAAAGACTTCTCTAATTAGAGTTTTGTTACTTTGAATTTGAATTGACAAGGAACATGAAGATGTAATTAGTTTGCTACTTACCATGTAATATACTTCAAGGAAATGTACAAGATTATTATCTTTTTAGTCCTCTTCATTTTAATAATCGTGTTTCTTCTTATATTGTATTTTTGTTTCAGACCTGTTAATAAATATAATATTTCTGCAAGTGAATTATTCAATGGTTTATGAGGAGTTTGAAGTCATATTCAAACAATTGATAGATGATACATAATTATACTTGTAAATGGAGAACGTATACTAATATGACTTAACTGCTTAAGGAACTTATATGCAATTCAATCACACCTACCTTTACTTTTTTTTTTCTTTTAAGTAGAGTACTAAAAGGTACAAGTTTATTGATAAACTTTAAAAGTCATTCTTTTTAGAAGATTGAAAAATTAAGCGAAATAAAGAAAAAAAACATATCATTCGTAGCGATCATTCTAGTTTTATAATAATATCGTTCAAGATTAATGTCTATGGAATCTTCCTATCGAGGTGAACTCAAAAATATGTTCAAAATATTTTTTTAATTTTTGTAGATAAAATTATATGAGTTTTAATAAAAGAGTTCATGTCTAACCAACTTTCCTACAGTATACTAAAAGATCTAGATTATATACAATAACTTTAGTTTATTCCCAAATAAATTATAAGAAGTTCATGCTTTAATGGTGTCATCTAGTAATGGAATGCATTGTGATACTTGTGATTTCGCATCAAATCTAATTCGGGCCATTTAGGATCGTTTGAGTACGCGTCAGATGATTTGAGTCAATTCTAATTTGGGTCATTTCGAATCAAATGATTATGGGTCATTCTAATTTGGATCATTTCAGACCGAATAATTTGGGTCAATTTAGATTCTGGTCAATTCTGAATTCGTGTCGTTTTAGATCAGGTGATTTCAAGTCAATTCTGATTTGGGTAATTTCAGATCGGGTCTATTCATATCACTCTAATCGGGTTGCTTCGAATCGGACCACTTCGGATACACCGGGTCAATTCATGTTTCGGATCATTTTCAGGTATGACAATTTTGGATCATTTTCGAATTCGGATCGCCTTCGAATATGACGGAGTGATTTTCGAATTTACTTTCAAGTTCGGGTCGAATCATTTCAGATCGAATTTTGAATTTGAATCAAGACTGCCGGGTACTAAATGCTACCATTTTTCATTTTTCCCATCTCAGGACCGCTTGTGCGCATTACTCGGTGTCACATATCCACCTGCTTCTACTTCATTTATTGGGTGTACCATATTAATATGTATGTACTAACCTAAGAAATTCAAATGTCTATGCATACACATCTCAGGTATTCTAATGTACTTTTCCCTTCTCTTTCAGCCTTTCTGATAATGTATACATCGACTGTGACTGGTACATATTCTAATGTGTTTTTTTTACTGCTTGAGCAGTGATTCATAGTCTAGTAATCTCGATTTTCAGGCTGGCCCTAGGACATGTATTGGAAGAGACTTTGCTTATCTACAAATGAAGATAATACATCATCTCGTGCACTTCTTCAGGTTCAGGCTAAGCGACGACTCAAAAAGTGTAACATACAGAACCATGCTTACACTTCACATTAGCGAAGCCTCGGTGTTTATGCAATTCCAATGAGGGAAGGCTTTATGAGGTGATGTAGTAATTAGATGTTGAAGACACTTCATAAAAGTGCACATGCACTTTCTCAATGATGGAAACTCTTGATGCTTCCCGTAAGATCTTGATCATATTGACGGAAACTCCATCATGCATCCAAACTACAATATGGTGTGTGGCGGGACTTGTAATCGTATACCTCTTCTAACAGACTCTTCGAATATCAAATATTTATGCCAGAAAAGGGTGGGTAACTGACTGGTTTAGTAATGGGAAAACTATGACAACTGTACATGTAGAATTGCCTGGATACCACCCTACGAGCCATATGTTAGTCTGAAACGTTCATTGAGGTAGTCAGCACTGCGAATTGGCGGAAATCTGCAAAAGTGAGTTGAATGTGAGCCCATGAGGTGACTGTTGGCACTCAGGGAAAGACAAAATAAGTCCACACTTTAGATTGAGCTACTAGCATAGAGAACGAAGATAGAATATATGAAAATTACACCTCACTTTATCGATAGACACAGGAACAAGCATCAAGAAAAAAAACGATCGGCATGTTTTTATCTTACCTTGGGGGCACTTCCTCACTGCAGCAACTCTTCAAGCATTCCACCATGCAGTCAGGGTTGGGGTCCAAAAAGAAAGCCACCTGTTTGAAAATTAATACAGACAAAGCTATAGCAGTCGCCCAATGACCAGAAATAGCTTTCAATTCAATATAAGCTTTAACAAAATGATAGATGTACTCTTCTGGATGCAGTAACTACAATTTGATAAAAACAAATGATAGGATCGCTATCATGGCAGGCAGGAATGCAAACATTAGCGACAATTTCATAAACTAGACTTGAGAACAATACATTTGAACAGACCGGTACTTTATTCTCCAACTTTCAAAATCGTTCTTTTATGTTAACTTACTCGACACTGAAGTATCACTAAGATGCAATTAGCAGCTTATAGTTTTTTAAGTAAGTATTTAATCAAGCATCAAAGAACTAAAGAAACAAGAAATCGAATACAGATTCTCAGCCTCTCAAAGCCTAGAAGTCATGAGATGTCAGCATAAGTGAATAATTCCATTTTCCACATAAAAGGCATAACTTCAGGGAAGAACAGATTACCGAATACCGTTCTTGACCAACCGGCATCACACGGTGCAATGTTGACCTACAGATATCAGGAAAACATGGATAGGGAAATCACACAATCAAAGCACAAATTTTATTGTTAGCATGAAGCTATAAAAGATAATAGTATATTTCATTGAGATCAACAATACAAAATAAAGGGGAATGTGTTCAGAGTCCATAAAGGTTTAATTACCTGAACAAACAATTGGTCCACCTCTCCATCAAGTCACCAATGTTAACAATGAAGGCCCTGCTCAAAATTTTGGACAAGAAACGGATGGCAATGAAATACAGTCCATGATAAAATGTTTCTGATAAATACTATTAATGGGTGATGTTTGTCACTGTCTCAACTCTAGAAGTGGAACACCATGTTGTTAAAATGTAATTACCACGCAATAATCACAAGGGTTGATTACTATGAAGGCTCACACACCATTTTAAAATTTTATGCAGAGAATTCCAGTTTTTTCTTTTGCCATATGGTTTTATCATCTTTGAATTTTATTTCACTAAGGGTTCCACACATATTACCATAGTATTTGCTACAGATTCCACTTAGTATGCTCGTGAGTGTAAGAACACAATTTTTTGTCCAACATACAATCTTGAAGGGGCAAAAGATGTCAAATAATGTCACATGTTGGTCTTTATTTTCCCTTTTCCGTTCGAAAATTTAAACAGAACCTGACTGTCTTAGTCGGACACTGGGATGACAAGTTAGGGTAACTAATGATCAACTGTCCTTAGATTTATACCATCAATTTGAATGCCCAGATTCCACGAAAAAAAAAAGAGAATGATCTTGTTTCTACAGGGAAGGATTATGGCAAGATCTCGGAGTTGCACAATATTATCAATAGTCTGTAATAAATTAGACGACAAGCCTACCCAGGTAAATGGTCCACGTCTTCCCAGACACGTGGCTCCTCTAATTTTTCTCTGCATACCTGTGAACAGAGAAATTAATGTCAGTTGATCCAACAAAAAGATAGCAGACAGTCAACTGTGAGTGAATAGGAATGATCAGATTTGTCAAAACATTCTTGGAGTCCTCTCACGCCATCTGTAGCTAGAAGTGTTATCATCCCATAATCTGAATGAGCTGAAGCACCATATATGTCATCATCAGATGGTGGTAGCTCACCTGTGAACAAAAACGGGAAGAATAATAAAGTATTTTAGATCGTGTACACAACATCAACCCTCAACAACAAAGAAAGTGATTACAGCTATACGGTATCTCCTCTCCGTAAGTAACAATTCAATAGATTAAGTTACTGCAAAGTAAAACTGGAATCATAGAACAAGAATATGCCACTTGACTAAACCTGGGTAATGAAGCAAGCGAAGAAAACCATTTGGTGGACTAAGCGCCCCAACATCATAGAAAAATTTCTCTTCTAATTTCAGTGCCAGAGCCAGCAGCGAGATGAGTCTCTCTCCAATATTCCTAAAGCAGGAAAGCCAAAATTAAGCATCCATAGAAATAGGAAAAATAAAATAAAAAATCTGTCAATGAATATGCTGAGCTTAATGCAACAAACCATTATGCTAACAAAGATTCGACCACAACAATTCCAATGTAAGGAGATAAGCCAAGTTGGGACAAGGGTCGTTGCTAGCCTTTAATCACACCATATTTCAGAAATATGTGCGGACATTGTAAGTTTGCAACATAGCACAGGGTATAGCATACAAAAGAATCATCCAATAATCAACTAAAGAGTAAAGATTACAGAAAGAATGACAATAAGCTAGCTCATACTTACAAGACTCCTTTGTAGTAATCCTCCATGATCGACTTCCAGCCAGGCAAAACCTCTGGATCAAAAAGAAACAATCAGTGTCATGACATTACCAAACACACTTGATTCAAAATTAGAGAAACACACACCACATCCTAGAAACTTTAGGATGCTTAATTGTCTCAAACTTACATCATTATATTAAAAAGGGAGGCATTGTTGATACTCTATTTCCCTCATGTTCAGATGAAACATAAATAATTATTCCTGTGCAGTACATCATATGTTGGAGAAAACAAAAATGGGGATAAAATGAGTTCATTCCCGCTGCAAAAATGGTGTAGTATAACCTTAGGCTTAGATATTGAAAAGGTAATTCCTTTCCTTCTTTCTTAGTTTTTTTTTTGGTTTTTAACTTTACAGTGTTATGAAGATCAGGTAGACGTTCTTAATACCTTCTCTTGGCCACTGGTTGAATGGTCCATCTGGCACAGTATCTTCAAGTGGACCAATATAGAAGCTCTCTTTTGAGTCACCTGCATTTCGTCAAAAGTAGATAGAAATTAAACAGAATGCAACATCCAATCTACATACATGAGGCATTCACACAAAAAATTCCTCGCCAATACATTAATTAGTTTCGACCCCCTCTTTTCAACGTATTTCTTACCTTTGTACAATACAACTAACTAATCTATCACGTTGTGAACAGTTATAATTTCAAAGAGAAGTCCTACGACATGGCATCAATTACAACGGACTCTTTTAAAAGATTTTCATGGGTGCAAAGTCCAGAAACTTAAAACAGAACAAAGTCAGAACACAAACCTCTTGTACTAGAAGCTGGGTCAAGGTTTTCAGCAAACAATGCCGTGTAACCTCTATGTGCCTTGAAGGCCAGTTTCATCTTTTCTTCAAGTGGCAGAGCAAAAAACTTTTTATTCCCTTCAAGCACTTTTTGCACCAACTTTTCATCTACTCCATGGTTTATGACGTAAAAGAAACCATATTCAGTGCATGCCTACACCCGTATTGATGATATCAGGAAATTTTCAAGAAAAGTTAAATTTAGTTTAATTATCTCATGTCTACCATTTTATTGCAAGTTAATCATCGATCCAAGTCCCAACAGCATCTGAATCCCCATGGTTTGGTAATAGACCTTTAAGGTCTTAGAAATGTACCACACATCTAGTGATTATCAATAACTTGTGAATGGAATGAACATTGTAGTCTCTTTGTACAACTCTAAAATTCTATTGCTCTACATAAAGGATCTGTTCTTAAACCAATAATGCAAACGTGGCATACGAGGGTAACTTGAAACTAAATATATAAAATGAATCAAGAAAATCATATGAATCGGAAAAAAAAACTAGGAAAAGTAAACAAAGTCCAAAAAATAAAGAATTAAATTTTACAAACTAAATCTAAAAGTAACCATAGAGTTATACAAACAGGTTGATCATAGTAACACATCCAAAACAAGTTTTACTCTTATTTAAGTGTAATAAAAGAAAAAACAGTTTCTCTACATATTTTAAGTATCATTTCCATTTCGTCCAATGACCATTTCCTTTCACAGTTACTACATAACCTCAAAAATTCACAATAATAATAATAATAATAATAATAATAATAATAATAATGATGAATAAATAGATAATAATAATAATGAATAAATAGATAATAATAATAATAATAATGAATAAATAGATAATAATAATAATAATAATAATAATAATAATAATAATAATAATAATAATAATAATAATAATAATATGCAATCCTAAAAGGCTAGGTCCAGAGCACAGTCCTGGAAAATAGGATTCGACGAATGCGACATTATCTGTTTCAAAATGTTACACACAAACTACAGCTCGAAATAGGTTCAGCGTAGCAAAGTTAACTGATAACCTAGACGCGAAAGACGATAGTATTAGATAACTTAGACTATTTTCTCTTCAACTTAAAAATACTTAGTTATACTTATAATTTATACTACACCTTCAGTTCGTTCCATTCAATTTAATTCAATAAATTTCAGTTGGAGAGATGAGATCAGCCCCCGATAACTGGTAGGCAGCTGAAATTGAGTGTTTGCAAACACTCGAAACTGCACTTCTCCTAAGAAACCAATAAACTAGCTTTATTTTCTATACTGGCCGTACGAATTTATTAAATCTAACTATCTTATAAGTTATAACATGTCAATTTAATAGATCGGCTAGCTTGTAATACCAATTTTAATAGAATCAGCTAGCTTGTAACGTATTGGTAAATCAAAAAAAAAAAAAAAAAAAAAAAAAAAGAAAACAGTGACGGAGTGACATGAAACGTAGCGAACCTGACGAATCGAAATAGCGGCGGAGAAACGGTCGGAGGAAGACAGGTCGATAACCGGAAGCTCTAAGTAGTTTTCCATCTCTTTAACTTTCGTCCAAATTTCCAATTAGGTCCTCTCTGATTTATAATTGACTGGTTTTCTACTTCTCTTCATATGGAAGGATATAATCTACTGTCAGTCTGTCACATTGCCATCCTTTACTTTTTTCAGTCACTCCAATATAAATGCTTGGTAATAGGAGAAATAAAAAACCTAAATTGCCCTTTCATCTCTTTTACAATTTAGAGACTAAGGACTGATTGTTATAGAATTTAAATGGGCATTTGAATGGATTTTGGTAAAATTGTGTTTGGAATTGAATTAAAATGGGGTATTTAAAGTGTATTTTAGGCCAAATCACTGTTTATCGAGCCAAATAGAGTTATTTAAATGCTTGACCAAACAACCCCTAAGTCCATAAAAGTCCTGGACAATTCACAAACATACATATTTTTTGATTATTTGCCTTTTGATGATTTTCGCAGGTTAATTTGTGAATCGAGTTCCGAGTTTGGATCTTCGCTCGAGTTTCAGGGCCATATAAATACCCCAAATACAGCTTTTTTCTCCTATTTTCTCCCAATTTCTTCTTCTCAAGACGGTTACTGACAAATTTTCTCCGATTTGTATTCGAAACCCTAATTTCTCAACTACTACTTCTGAACTAATGCATTTCCTCTTGTTTTTATTTCCTTTATGCATTTCGATACTTCTTTGTTGTTGTTATTGTGTTTACTTGCGTTTTGTTTTTTTACCTTTTTTTGTTGTTCAAATGCTTCCAATGGAGGATTCAAACACCAATCTGATCGGATCTGGTTCCGGTCATCCTTCAGGTGGTGTTTCTGTTGATATTGAGTATCATGTGTGTTAAAAGCATGTGGTTGATGGTGAGTGAATTTCTCTGTCTATTTTCTCCTTTTTCTGATGTTTTTGATGTTGTTGTACGATTCAATTGTGGTTTCATTTAACCGTGGTTCTCCGTTTTACTTCTTTTTTGTGTTTTATCTGTTAATTTCCTTTTTTATATATTATTTATGCTTTAATTATTTCTCACTGGTGTTTCTTCAGTTGTGATTTAAATTGTGTATATTTGTATTGGAATTGTATGATTTTGTATATATTTGGTTAATTTTATACAATTTGTAAATATTCATTCTAGTATGTTTTTGGTGAATCTTTTTTTGTTATAGTATATTTTTTTGTTGATTTATGTATATGATTTGTCTATGTTTGATGTTTCATTTGTTTTTTCTTTTTACCCATATTAGTGGAGAAGTTGTCTATTTTATGCAAATAGTTTTTGTCAAGTATGTTCCTGCATGTTTTTTGTATATGAAAATTGTAAATGGTTGTTGTTTTATCCATACCAGTATTTTTGTATGCTTTGTGTATATTTGTATGTTGTTTGTATGTTTTTATATGCTTTTTGTTGATTCTTGTATAAAAAGTGTTGTATGGTTGTGTTTTTATCCAGATCAGTATATTTTGTATGTTTTTTGTGTATATATGTGTGTTCTTTGTATATTTTTGTATGCTTTTTGTTGATTTATGTATAAAAAAATATGTATGTTTTTGTTGATATATTGTTCTATTTTGGTGAAGTTTTGTTCTGGTATGTTTTTGGTTGATTTATATATATGATTTGTATGTGTTTGTTGTTTCATTTGTTTTTATTTTTTTACCCAAATTAATGTAGAAGTTATTTATTTTATGCAAATGGTTTTTGTTATGTCTGGTTGTATATTTAAGAACATTTTTTGTATGCTACTATATGAAAATTGTAAATGTTTGTTATTTATTCACACCAATATGTTTTGTTTGCTTTTGTGTATATTTATGTATTCTTTGTATGTTTTTGTAAGGTTTTTGTTGATTCGTGTATAGAAATTGTGTATGATTGTGTTTTCATGCAGAACAATATGTTTTGTATGATTTTTTTGTATATACGTGTATTCTTTTTATGTTTTTGTATGTACTTGTGTTGATATGTATATAAAAATCGTGTATGTTTTTTTGTAAAGTTGTTGGGAAAGAAGACAGTCATTAAAGAAGTAAAAATTAAGGTGTTGATCCAACCAAGACATCTACAGGGCAGGATGAGGATGAAAACTTGATCAATCTAGTGGCTTATTGAAGATGAAGGAAAATGAAGACTACTTCTACTGACAATACATATAAGTTCGTTGCTTTCCGGTTTGGTACTTACTATTTGGATTTGTTTACCATGAATACTTGGATACCAATATTATTTATATTTTTGAAATACTTGAATTTGTTTACCAGTTGGTGTAGGATATGTTTGGATAATGTGTTTGTATGTATGTGTAACGACCGGGAAATTGGTACGTATTAAAACTTAACATAAAAATTAAATTTTAGTATTATAAATGGAAGTATGAATGTTCGAGTTCATTTAAAATGTTAAACGTCGCGCAAAAACGCCAAGAAATTAGTAACGAGTAATAAAATAATAATAAAATAAAAAATATTTATTTTATTTTTGGTATGGCTTAAGTTCGACTCAAGGATCGCCCAGGAATTGATTTCACATTTTTCTGGAATTTATTTACGAGCCGTTCGGGATTCAGAAGATGTCAGGTGTATAAAGTAGTCAAAAGACCACTGTACATTCCCAATTAATCGACATCTTCTCCAGTTTCCAAAACCCCATTCTTCCCGTTCAAGCCAACTACAGCCCCTCTTCGTCATTTCCTCTTCCACTCAGGTCCATTCCTCAAGCCACCGCCTCCTCTCCCGGATCGACCGCGCACGGACCGGCCGAAGGCCGCATGGCCGCCACGTGTCGCGCTCCCCGCGCGCCCACGCCGCACCAACCACCCCAAGCTCCGCCTATAAGTAGCGGCCTCTCCTCCCTCTCGGATTCACACCTCTCGAAATCGGTCTTGTTGTGCTCCATTTTCAATTTCCCTTTCTTCCCCGCCCTCTCAGTCGATCCCCGCCTCCGCGGTCCACCACCACTTGTCGGATTCCGCCATTCACCGCCGCAATTTATACTCCAATCGAATTCAGAGCTTCGTTTTGCTCGGCCCATTCTCCGGTAAATGTTTTCCTCTTGGTTAGTTCGACTTC
>JAYMSP010004950.1:0-14860 GCA_036897095.1 Plantago elongata
CTAGTGATGGAGATGGTGAATTTGTAGTTGGGAGTTATATGTCTAATGAAACTGATGATCAATATTGGAGTGACAATGTAGATGATCATGATGTTCTTGAGCTTGAGTTGTTGTATGACTCTGGAGTAAAAGCTGGACAGATTAAGAAAGGAGAGGTGCAAGGGAGATGCTCAGAGACACAAGAAGTTGGAGGAGATGAACCAGTTGTGCAAGTTGAAGTAGATGAACCAAATCTGCAAGTTGAAGTAGGCACTAGTGAGGCACCAAGAAATCAACCTCATGCAGTTGAGTCTTGTAGTGAAGAGGATGACTCAAATGATTCTAATTTTGATGAGGACACCATAGTACCTGACACAGATGAAGACTTTTATAGTGCATTGGATTCTGACTCTTCAAATGACTTGGACATGCCCGCTAATAAATCAAAGCATATTAGGTTCGATCCTAATAACAACTTTGATCCACAGTTTACTTTAGGACAGACCTTTGGTGATAAGAAGGTGCTTAAAGCTGCATTTCATGCACATGCCTTCAAGAGCATGAGGAGATTGCTCATTTTCAAAAATGACAAACAAGATTTCAAGTGAGATGTGAGGGTAGCCAAGTTGTTCATGGAGATTGAGACTCAGAAAGATTCACTCTGAGCTCACATATGAGGTGTGTGAGTATTACCCCATTCACACTTGTGTGGAGACTTATGGAGTTGGGAATTTGAATACATCATACTTAGCTGAGAGGTTTATTGATGAGCTGAGGATGAATGCCAATTGAAGCATTCATAAAGTTCTATGAAGACAAACTTGGGGTTGATGTGTCTTGGGATCAAGCTAGGAGAGGGAAGGAAAAGGCCATCCAATTGATACAAGGAGATCCTGATCAACAATATGCCAAATTGTAGGGATTATGCAAAGGAGCTGAAGAGGAGCGACCCTGGGTCAACTGTACTTGTTGCATAACATGAGACAGGTGAGTTAAATATTTCTATTGTTGCTTTGGTGCATATAAAAAAGGATTTGCCAATAGTAGGGATTGATGGTGCTCATCTAAACTACCCTACAAAGGGAGTTTTACTGACTGCTGTGGGAGTAGACCCTAATAATAAGCCATAAACTCTTGCATGGGTTGTAGTAGAGAGTGAGACAAAGGCTTCATGGTTATGGTTTTTAGAGGTTTTGAAAGAGGACCTCCAACTTGTTTCTGCCACTGATTTTACAATCATAAGTGACAAGCAAAAAGGAACTGATTTTTGTTATCAATGACAAGTTGCATGGGGCTGAGCATAGATTCTGTATTAGACACTTGTGGAAGAACTTTTGTAAGGTAGGTTTTAAGGGAGATACTTACAGAGATATTCTCTACAAAACGTCAAACTGCACTACTGAAGGTGAGTTTAGGAAAGCCATTGAGGAAATGGATGCGTTGGATCATAGTGCTGTGGAGTGGCTAATTAAATGAAAGGGATGCATCTCATTGGTCAAAGGCTTTTTCCAGTACAAACTCTGAGTGTGATATGACACTCAATAATGGTTGTGAGTCATTCAACAAAGTCTTGATTCCTGCTAGAGAGAAGCCTATCATCACAATGCTTGAATGGATGAGGGAGTATATGATGACCAAACTCCAAAAAAGCAAGTATAAACTGCAATTTTGACTTCATTTTGATGTTCTTTTTATAGTATACACTCAATGCTTATTTCAATTGTTGAATGACTGTCTTGTAGGGATTTAGCAAAGAAAAAGTGTGGCATCACAAGTTCACTCCAAAGATCATGTATGCGATGTCCAAAAACTCAAAAAGATTGAGGTTGGTTTTGTCAAAGAAGTGTGATGATACCAATATTAGGTAACAAATCCATCCCCACTAGCTTAGTTTAGTTATTTACATCTATACATCCATCCCTAATAATAGGTAAACACATGTTCCATTTAGGTGACTGTAAAAAAACTGGGAGCATGTACAATGTGGACTTTCAAAAAAGAACTTGTACATGTAGGAGTTGACAACTAAGAAATACCTTTATATGTACATTAACAAATGCTATGAATTAAAAACCAAGGCATATGAAAGTGATATATATGGGATTAAAGGGGCTGATTTGTGGGGCAACACCTTGTACATTCCTCCACTACCCACCGATAGATTAAGAAGCTAAAATCAACAATAAAGAGCCCATAATGACAGCATAAAACCTACCTACTTCCCTGAGTAGTATTTTCTTTCTTCTTCTCAGTAGGATTATTGAAATTTGTTTTTGAATCCTGACCTAACTCTTTTTTTACCCCAATACAACGTCCAATAAGGATTTTTTTTCACTTTGAGAAGTTGTTACAGATCTTGTTCAGTTTATAGGTCTAGTGCCAATGTTCTTTTCAGGCTTATTTTATAAAGTAAAACTGGGGATTCTAAATGTTGCTAAATTGTGCGTCTGGCCATTCGATTTAATTAACTATTTTAACTTCTTGAAAAAAATATGTCATGGTCGATCGTCACGAATTCTGGAATTAGTGTATTTTTATAAATTAGGTTTATTCATGGTACTTTCAGCTGGTATTTGTCATTAATAGAGTCCATATATGCAATTTTACAACATTGAAAGTATCTATTTATCATATTTATATTCTTAAAAATATACACTCCTTATGTATCGGATTCATCTTCCTGCTTATTACTTTCTTTTACTTATTATTTTATTAATATAATTTATCTTATAAATTATTATTTTATTTATGATTATTTAATTAAAAATAAAATGATTAGTTAAAAAATATTAATAAATTGGAGGAAGTACCATTCAGATACTGCGACATAATAAGAGTATGTAACAAGGGATATATGCAATTATTTCAAAATTAAAGTTTGACAAAACCAATGTATATATACAACATTAATAATGTGATGATTATTTAATTGGAAGAATCACCACATGATTTGGTCGAAGCGTTGTTTCCACGAAATGATTGGGCCTAGATTTTTTTTATTGGATTGCATTTGTGTGCTAATTTGGATCACGAATACACGATTAATAAAATGCTAGCAATATCCGTTTGGTACTTCATGTCTATAATCAATATACAAGTAAACTGAAAAGTCACTTTCTTTCGCGGATTTGCCATGATTAGTGATACTGTGACGATACACGCCAACAGGGCTTACATTTTTTTAATCCATATTGGACGCATCACGCATATAGGTTGGTACGTATTGGGGTGTTGATTTTCATAACCGTAAATAAAAAAAATTCAATAACAATATAATTGTAAACCGAAGACAGAACCAAAAACACATTTTAATTAGGTACAATACTATTTCCGGTATAAAAAAATAATGAAATAACTCTAATATAAAAATGAACAAGTCAATACGTAGTTTAAGTCAAGATCGTGATTATTTCATTTAGAGCTTAGGAATGAGAGGTGGTAATTCGTCAAAGTCCTTCAACCAGTAATAAAGATCAAATGGTCTTTCGTCGGCTTATATTTGTAACATTGATGGTCCTCCCGTTGTGAACTTGCTTATCTGAAATATGAGAAGAAGAGGTTAGATCCTTTAAGGTTGGTCCTAAGGCAAAATAGACTTAGATTCAACTCGTTTAGGAGGCTAGTCAAGCTAGGGCTAGAAACTCTAAACTTAGATGGTGAAATATTGATTAGTGGTTGCTAACCATTATGAAGAGTAAGGGGCTGATTGGGAAGCGATTTGAATGGACATTTCCCAATTCAAATCGCTTCCCAATCAGCTCCAATGTGCTCTTATAACCTCTTACACACATGAGCTGGGAGAATTGCAATATTGGTCCTCTAACTCGAGGTCCTCTTTGATTTTGGTCTTTTTTTCTGTATTTGCGAAGAAGGGCAAAAAGAACCTTCGAGACGGTTTTTGGGCGGATTTGATTTTCGTTTTTTGTCCTCTTCTTCATTTGATTGCTTTTTATTACACATTTGACTTAAAATTTCTATATTTTACAAATTTACCTCTTTTTTTTTTTTTTTGAAATAATTCAAGATAGCCCTAAATACGTATGTTGACCCTAAAATATGTATTTTGACCATATAATAATAATAATTAGTTTTTTTATTAAAAAAATCCTTCTTCCCAAATGAATGAAGATAAATCCTATTTCACTTTCTTCTTCCCCAATAAAAAAAATACAAAAATGAAAGGACACGTGTCGACTTCCTATTCGCTTCGACATGTATTTTGTAAAATTAATTTGAAAATAAATTTTAAATTACAAAAAAGTATATAAAAACTCTGAAAAATTATATTTTATAAATTTAAATTAAATTTGTATGTATTAAAAATAAATAATAAATAAATAAATTAAATTCAAAGAAAATTACATATAGTACCCCTTAAATAGACCCTCATTTCACATTCATCCCCGAAATGGCTTAATTTACAATGAAGGCCAAAATTAACAAAGGCCTCTCTGGCGACGAATAAGTTATCCGGTGCTAGATATAGCGACGGATAAGACTTATTCGTCGCTAGAATCTTAACAACGCCCGTTTTAACGACACCCGTTTTTATCCGTCGCTAGACGGTCTGGCAATGAATCTCGCCTATTTTAGCGACGGATAATGGCGTCGCTAAAACAGGTGTTTTTTGTAGAGTTCATAGATAGACTTTAATATCCCGTTGTGTTTTAATCTTTGTCTATCGTCTGTTTTAAGACACTCTTACTAAACTGTTGTATCAACTTCAATACTAACAGTGAAGCAAATCAGTCTAGTAAAAGTTCCGATCCGTTTATTCCAACATAATATACATGCAATTGAGAAACATGCAAGAAATAAATTGTCGGGATTATCTGCATATGTAAATATTGTCGAGATACATTGCTTATTTAAACTGAATTATTAAACATGGGACAAAGTTGAGAGACTAACACAATTTTATTTAGCCTTGAAATAGAGAACATAATGCTTTTAAAAATCTACTTCTTGATGAGGAAATTTCTGAACCAAATTGCAGATCTCTTGGGAATTCTTTTCAACCCATTCTTGAAATCAATAAAAAGAAGCCCAAATCTTTGGGTGTATCCGGATCCCCATTCCCATGTGTCCATAAATGTCCACGCCATATACCCATGAACTCTCACTCCATGCCTGTCATTTCCACATGATTAATAGTGGTGTACTACTTGAGTAATTATTGAAGAAAAAGAATATAAATAAACAAAACTTAAACTCTATTTCTTTACGATATCAAAGTTTAGAATTTTCTACGATTAGGAAGGCTTCAGACCTTATCTCTGTCAAAAATTGAAAATCCTTAACCCTCAAACAAACCAACGAGGCATAACTTACTGTATTGCTTCATGGACAGCATGGAGGTGACTAGTGTAAAATCTAATTCTCTGAGGGTCATTAACACCATAAGCCGTACCATTATCGATATCACCAAGGCCTGAAAATACATAAAGTAATTACTAAATAAACTTAGTGTTTTATAAGTTTAAAACATGAGAAAGATTGCATAGGTAGATATATTTTATTATACCATTCTCTGTAATGTAAATGATCGGGCTCTTGTACTTGTCCTTGACATAGATTAGAAGATCACGAAGTCCTTTGGGATAGACATAGAATATGCTCACTCCAGTCTTGAACATAAATCAAATCAAAAGCAACAAAAAATGTTTTGAGTAACTAGAAGTCATATATTGGCATATGTAATGTCAATGTAATTGAAATATATAATGTTTAACTAACACATAAAATCAAGAAAACCAGATTAAACCATGTGTTTTTAATCAGGTTTACACGATTTTTATGCTAGCTATACAGTCGCATATGTTTGAGTCAATAGGAGTATAAGTATAACTTACAGGTTCCCCGATTGGTTTTCCTAAGAGATGAGCTGGAGGAGGAGAAAAAAGAAAAACAGAACCATTTGATCAAAAACAGGTGTCTTTCTAAGAATGAATTAAAGAGCATGAATTTAATAATCAAATCAATCTTCTTGAAATAAAAGAAATGTTGATCGTTATATTACTTGTAACATGAACCATTTTGTCTGATGTGCTGCTAACGTTCCCTTCTCTTGCAGTAATGTTTGATGCATAATTGCCAGTGTAGTAATTCATGCCAAGAAAATCGTAGGATCCTGTCAACATGTTCTTCTGTTCATCTGTGAATTCAGGCAATCTATCCCCAACAAAAGTTCGCATGCTCACAGGGTAATCTCCATAGACTACCGGATGTGCAAACCTAAGAGATGCATAAGTCAGTTGAGTTAATTGTATATCTTATGTCGCACAATCAACTATAGTCAAATGATGTGACTCGTTTTCAGATACAAGGCGAAATACATTTCATCTGTAAAATTTACGTAGAAAGTTTGCGCAACTCACCATCCATACACGAAATCAAGAGCTCTTTCGGCAGCTATGATATCTTGCCTGTTGTTTGAAGCTGGCACAAACATATGTGTGACAAGTGCTATCCCAATTCCTCCCTTTTGAGTAGCCTGTCATAAGAGAGTCATATATCAAATAGCTCAATTATATTAATTAGGGTAACCATTATATTATAGGAAACTGGAAAAATAACAGGTTTGAACATTACTTGATATTTTTCCTTGTAGAGTTTTACGGCTGCACCATGGGAAAGGAGAAGATGGTGGCCGGCAATGTAAGGCTCGGTTGATGCATCCCCTTGGGCACAATTGCCCCATTGGGAGCATCTTCCCGGTGCGAAATTTCCAAGGAAGCCACCATCATAACCACCGTTGATGAAAGTAAAAGGCTCATTAAATGTGAGCCAGTGTTTCACCCGATCACCAAATTCCTTGAAGCATAAGTCCGCATAATTTCTAAAATCATCTCTGCATTGATGCCATATGCGAAAAAAATTTAATCATTAGAGTGTGTTTTGAGAAATGGAGAAGAATATCTTCATTCATGTAATATGGCATCTGAGGAAGTTTTACATACACAAGGAGAGGACTTAGAAAACCTCTATAGTCGTCCTCTAATGCTTGTGGGAGATCCCAATGAAATAGTGTCACGAATGGAGTTATTCCTGTAAGAAAGTTTTATTTTAGATACATCAAACAAATTAAATTAGTAATTATATGTAAGTTTGAATTTCTATTCCAAGCATTCTTTTAGAAGTTTTAGAACTGTTGTTTTTTAAGGGGAAAAAAAAAAACTATAGCTCGAATGATTAGAGAAAATATGATGCTTACCATTGGCAATAAGTTCGTTGATGACATTATTGTAGAAGGCAATTCCTTCCTTATTAACTCCTCCAGATAGCTTCCCGCCTGTTAATCGACGACATATTCAAAATTTAGTGGAAATCTTCCACGTATGAAGAATGTTACAAAACCAATTTCAAAATTAACCAATTGGTGTTTTAAGGACTGATTGAGATAGAATGTGAATGGTCTTTTTTAATTGAAATTGAATTTTTTTTATACAAGAAGGTCGATTTGAGTGGGGAGATGGTCGTTCCAACAGTATAACAAACAGCCCTATAGTTATCAAAGGTAATTAATTTAGTTTCGTTCATTCGTGTAAAAATTAGTTTTTCTGAAATATATATAAAAATGCAATGGGTTATCATTTTGTTTAGACATTTGATGAGAAATGAATGATGAGTGGTGAATTTATCTTACGAGGTAATATTCTGGGCCAGGAAATAGACATTCTGAATGTGTCAAGTCCGATATGCTTCATAAGTTTTACATCGTCCTGCAGTAATTAGCGATTAGCATACACAATGTTCAATTCAATAGTACTAAATGTATATACTCACTTAGCTCCATATATATTTTTTATAAAAACTTTATTATTTGAACGCGTAACTTTTAAAACAAAGTAACTGAAAAGCTAGCTGATTTAAAAGGCTAATTAAATTTATCTATTGAAAAAATACCACATGATCAACTACCAATTATTTTTTCCGTTAGTCCTTCCTTATTCCTTGAATGTTTTTAGATATAGGAGTATTTCCAGAATCATTAAAACATTTTCACTAATTAGCCTTTTCTAAAAATATATTGCAAATGAAGCTAAACATAAGAAGGATTAAATAGACCTTTACTTTTAAAAACAAGACATTACCAGCAACTTATATATGATAAATTTAAAAAAGTTGTAATACAAATGGTGTAAAATACTCAAGTGTGTAATTGATATAGAATTCAAGTTGGTTATTACCAATTTAAATAACTTATTTTATACATAAAATAGACCATTCGAATTACGTAAAAGTCAACTCGAATACTATACCAAACCGTCACTTAGTGTGTGTTTGCAAATGCTATAAGTATAAATACCTTTTTATCTACTTCTACTAAAAGTTGATTAAAGTTCATTTTAAGCGGAAGTTTTAGCGTTTGATATATGATATAAAAAGCAACTGAAAATTGTAAAAGTAAAAGTTGTAGTATTTGTAAAAATTAACTTAATCAGTTGTTTTGAATTGGAAATAAAGTTATTACTTATTTAAAGCAGTTAGAAGCAGCTATTGGATTGTTTCTCTGCTTTTGATTGTTACATGCTTTTTTCTAGAGAAGTTGCACTAAAAGTTGTAATTTAAAACACTAAAAAACTACTTTTACTACTTCAAAATCACAAAAATAACTTTTTTAAACATTTACAAACACTAAGGTTCATTGTTGATTTATTAAATAGTTGAAACAGTTAAATAGCGAGTAAGGTCATGTTTAGTAAAACTAGCTGAAAATGTAGCTAGCAGTTGGAAAGGTAGCCGGTAGCTTGTCAGGTAGTTTTTTTTCCAACAATTTAACTTTTCGAACTAGATAACTTTTCAACTAACTTGTTTAAAAAGATGCGCGTTCATGTAATGGGCTTTTTATCAAAAATGTTTATTGAGTTAAAAATCTAACTGAAAAGTTAATGGTAAATCGGACCTAAAATATGAAATATCAGGCATTTTAGTTGGCCGAAATTCTCACATATGATATTATTTCCACAATTGTAACGGTGGTATGAAAGTTGGTTTAATGTAAACCCGAACCGTTTATTTTATCCCTCCACCCGTTAATTTTATACATATTTTTAACTTTTTTTGATTAACTACCTTCAAATTTAATTACAATAAATCATAAACATAAACTGAGCAATAAAATACTACTATAATGTCACTTCAGCGATTCAAAATTTTAAAATAATTTAATTAAACATTATAAAATATGCACATATGAGTACATGAGCAATTAGTCCCTGGAGAGACCAAATTGTGTGGTTGAAGTTACCTTATATCGGTGGTAGAAATCAGTGGCCACATCAGCCGTACTCCTGTCGGCTATTTTCTCTGCAACAAACCAAATTTATAACGTCATGTGAGTATACAGTTTTATACACACCAATTTATTTTCTTGGAAGCTGTCTATAGAAAATTAAATATTCTATTATACTAAAAAAAATAACATTTAGACTGAAGTATCGGTAGTTGGGGAAAAAGTCAGTATGCCAAAGTCAAAAGCGATTTAGAAATTGATTGTGATAGAATTTAATTGACCTTTCTCGATTTAAATTGAATTCTATTTTATAAAATATTATATTTGATTACGAAAATGACCGCTCCAGCGACTTTACAAACAGGGCCTTACAAATTATCTTGCTACTGAAATGGAGTCAAGCTTACATGTTTTAGTTACTGTGGAACTGGTGTGGCAAAAGAAGAAAAAAAATTATTAGGAGACCGTCTCTCAGAATACTTGTTCATTACTTATTCATCTGTTCTACTTTATATATTTTTCCGACTTTATTCACTACTTGTCATACTTTATTCACTACGTCTTCTACTTTATCACTATACATCTCTCCTACTATATACGATTTTCTCTTAAATTTTATGATCGGGCTCACAATAAGATGAAATCGGAACAAGGTAAGTATTAGTATCTAAATGATTTTTTTAAATATAAAAAGATAGTCATAATAATATGATAAAATTATAGACATTTTAATTAATAGAATTTATAATTTTATCAAACACATAAAGAATAATGATTTACACTATATAAACTATAATCCACAAGACGTGTTAATTAATAATATCGATCACATGACTTATGTGATTATAGACGTAGTATGTGATTGAGTTACATAAATGCAAGCAGGGATTTTGTCAGCACAAAGTTAGATCTCAATTTATATCTCATTGATACGGATTTCAACTTTGAGTTTTTTCTTTTTTTTCCCACAATATTAAATACGTAATGTAAATATTTTACTATATTCAGTCTCCCAACTGTATATTATATGCAGAAGATATCACAACCTGGAAAATTGTGGACGTAAGTATCCCAGATGCTTGGTCCTCTTCCACCTTCAGACGTAGCACCTTCACACTAACATTATTCAAAAACAAGAGCACCAAAACATTCATCAAGAGTACTCAACACATTGTATCCATCTATGGAAACGTTGCGTCGATAAAAATGGAAGTAAATACAGTAAAGAATAAAAACGTAATGCAAATATTTTTAAGAAACAAATAAATATTTTAATAATACTCCATCAATTCCACATAATTTTATATATTTATTATTTTAATCACTTTACATATTTCGCATATTACTAATTAAAAAAAGTAAACTACCTCACACTGAATAAATTATAAACAATCTTAATTTCTTATATACAAATAGCAACGTTAACAACTCAAAGTGCTCTTTTATCCATTTTTATCATGATTTATTATTAATTGAACATTTTATATAAAATTACACAGCTCGTCTAATCTAATATATGAAAATTTTGGAAATCGAGTAATAATAATCATGTTGATTATAATTACTTGTATAGACGAACTCAAAATTTTATTTACACATTGCTTTGTATAGAGTTAGAAAAGTGATTACACAAATTTTTTAAAAAGTGGGCTTGTTTTGGTCTCAATTAATGTTTGCACACGGACACGGGTGATGCTACTGGTGGCCCACCGTATTATACTTTGTCATCTAGCTACCGTTTCTCTGGTATGCTATGCTGGTGCGGAACTGCGGATGGGTTTAGACATTTAGGGGCTTCATTGGAAAAGGATTTGAATCGAAAAATATTCATTTAAATAGTCTGTTTTGTGAACAAAACAGACTATTTAAATGGATATTTCTCAATTCAAATCGTTTCCCAATCAACCCCTTAGACGTTTCTAGGTATAACTCGTTTGGAGCATTTTTTATGTTCTTAGACTCGTATTTAAACGAGTTATTTAATTTAAAAAAAGTTGAAAGTTCAATTCGGAACAAAATGGCTATGGTGATATGATCCACGGTACTTTCATCCACATGATCATGTTTTATAGTACCCATTGTATTTTTATTAAAGTTTATAATAATACTCAGCCGATTGAAATAAAAAAGAAAAAGTTGTAAGAAATTAGTCGAATATATAGTGTAGAAAAAGAGTAAAAGAAGTTATGTAGAAAAGAGTGAGTACCTGATAAGCAGCAGAAGCAGCTCCAAAGAGGAAACCAGGTGGGAAGCTTGCCCTGTTGAATTGTGTGACATTGTGAACTGCGGGAGTGTCAGCTGATGCTGAATTTATCACCAAGGCCAACCAAATTATCACTAATACTCTTATGAAAGATGAAGCTCTCATATTATTGGCCATGGTGTACAGCTATGAGCTTCTATCTCTTTATGCAAGAAACCTATCCTCACTCTACATTATATATAACCATCCGGGCTCACCTTTCACAATTTTCAAAAATATAATATGGGAGACTTAATTATTAAAATAATAACTTGACCGGAAGTTGACACTTTGAATCACAAACAAATTACTTTGTGTGACCGTAACACCGAAAAACAGACTGAAGAACACTGAGTAATCTAACACAACTAGAAACTTATATAAATTATCTATAACAGAATTAACAGCGGAATAAAAAGAACACCAAATATAAATTTCTAGCAGATTATCCATGTTGATAACCCACCGAGCCTCAAGGTGAAATATATCCACTATAATGAACAATGTATACAAAAACTAGTCCAGTTCGATTCTCTTAAATATCTCTAGTTGCAAACAACTAAACAAGGTAAAGTACAAACTCTACTAGAAAATAATCAACCTATTATACGCCGGACAATAGATCGAAACAACTTAGCAAAACTAGACAATTGCAAGAACACTTAGTAACAGACTATCGGAGCTTGAACAAGGTATTCTTGATAATTGTCTTCTTCTTCGAGTTCTCTTTATATAGACGTTGGTGGACCATCATATATTGCCAATCGAACTCTAGAAGGAATGGTGTTACAATCATATGAGAAGTCTTCTCCAAGTCGACTTCTACTTGCCATAAAGAGTCCTCCTTTTCCTTGTAGTCTTCGACTTACTCTCTACTTCAAGATTCTACTCGATCTCTTGTCCTAAAATATCTGCACAAAATAACTCAACACAGCTATGGAAATAACTAGATGTTAGAAAGCTATAAACTATATATTAAATATATTCAAGAATAGACATCGCCATTGTGGCCTTATATTTGGTGTGTCCGGATCACTGAATATCATCCAGTGTTACCAGATCACCTCAAAATAGCGCACTTACAATTATTTTATAAAAGTTTTCGGGTTGACATAGTGCATTTTTAAATGAGGTGGTCTTATAAGAGACCAAGTTTAGAGAGGGTGTTACAAGACTAATTTTGAATAATTATAAAACTACCCTAAATAAAAAACTAACTACTAAGACACCACCCAACCAAAAGTTAGTAACTGGGTTGAAAACGGGTCACTATATATACCAAATACATCATTCACAATCACAATCTCAAAAATTCAAAATCCTAAAAATCATCATTCTCCTTCTCCAAATAAAACCTCCACAATTTTCGTCGAAGATCGGCCGAAAACCGCCAGCTCCCAGAATCAATGGAATCAAGCTTCACATGAAGACATTAAGCTCGAAATTTTCTCAAAGTCACCACAAAGGATTATTTTTTTAATTAAAAGAGCCTAGGCTCTTGAAGTTTAGAAATAACGAAATCAAGGCAGCTTAAACGAGCCCGCGAACAACAAGTACTTTAACATAGATACGTCCCAAAACCTTGCCATACCAAAAACCCTAGTTCTACTATATACTATACCTATCATATACAAAATGTACTACAACACTAACATAGCGCTTAGCTATGCCAATGTCGACAAAAGGGTACCTATCTTCTCGTGACGGTCTACGTGCCAACCAGTGCACCTGAACCAAGCTAGTCTTGGTATGCTCTGTGCCATACACCGTCCCATCATCGAAGTCCCTTGTGCCATCTTTTAATTCTCTCATGCCAGAATCCAAGTACACCAAATCAATACGCATCCAAGACAATTTTGTGTTGTACTGATTTTCAATTTCCTTAATTAACATCTAGGAACAGATTATTATCAACACAAACAAGGAAATAGGTACAAGAAAAGCTTATAAAAAAGCTTCACAGTTTCTATAGGGAGAATGGCACTTTTGGTCCAATACTATGGGTATTTGTGATCCGCAATCACCACTTTGCTTTTGTTGTGATTTTCAGTCCGCAATTTATAATCGTTGACAATTTAAGTCCATTTTTGACAAAGTGTGGACTAAAAATGATGATGTTGTTGATTAGGACAATTTGGCACACTCAGTAAACCATTTAACCCAAAATGTTGACTGTCATCTCATAAAAACGCCACACAAGGTTTTGGCCAAAAAAAAAAAAAGAGAGAAAAGAAACTAAATACAAAGAAACCCAATAGCATAACGGCCAACCCTAACGCACAAATCAAATCAAAACACTCAACACTGAGCAGAAAACGAAAGAATCAACGAACGAAAATGAAGGGACGGCTAAACATCGATTCTCAGTGGAACTCCAATGCCAACGTACATTCGAGTTCGTCCAGACTTTCTCCTCAACTTGCCACCACTTCTTCATGGTTAGTTTCCTCTGTTTTTCTATGAATGGAATGTCGACGTATGTTTTATGTATTGTTTGTGTAGTTGAACTTTTTTTGAGAATGGTGTAGTATATATGGTGGGTATTGGTGTTATTGTGAATGTACTTGTACATGGTTAGTGTCATCTGTTTTTTTGGGGAGAATTGGGTTGTATGCGTTTTTGTATATTGTGTGTATAGTTGAACTTTGACTGAGAATGGTTGTAGTATATATAGTGAGCATTGTTGATTTGATAATGTGGAATGGTCCCCAAGATTTAATGGAGGGAATGGTGGTAGATATGTGTGTTAAAGGGAGTAGATAATTTCTTAAAGTAAGCAAAAGGGGTGGGTGAACTGGTGGGTGAGTGTATATTGATGCTTCTTGTCTCTGAATTTGTCTTGTAGCTGGGGAGGGTTATTTATTTTTTTGAGTAGTGATGTCTTACCTAATTATTGTTATATTGTATTGTGTACTGTAGCTCGTGCAAAGAAAGCCTTCACAGTAGCTTAGCACTATGGGGGCAGCTTTTCTAATCAAGTCACCGGGGAACCTACATATGACTGGGGAAGGATGAAGAAATGGGATTATGTTCAATTGAAAGAGTTGACTGTGGAGTTGGTGAATGGATTATGTGATGAGGTTGGAGTACGTTGTAGGAGAAAGCTCCATGTTCACATAGAGGATGCTTGGTTGTTCATGGGGACTAAAACAAGCTTGAGGGATGCATATGTGAACCACTTCAAGAATCAGGAGTTTCATATATATGTTGATGGTGCTTTAAGGACTGAAGTGAGTGGGGATGAGAGTAATGATGTGGGAATAGGTGAGGGAGTGAATGCAATTGGAAATGCAGATGAACCACCAACTGTGGACATCTCTAGTGATGGAGATGGTGAATTTGTAGTTGGGAGTTATATGTCTAATGAAACTGATGATCAATATTGGAGTGACAATGTAGATGAT
>JAYMSP010004951.1:0-14860 GCA_036897095.1 Plantago elongata
ATGCCATTAAATTTTAAAACGTCTTCAATAAAATGCAATTTCATTAATTTCAACTTCTAAACAATTTTATGATATGAAAATTTTAAAAAAATGACGTGGCGACGAGGACGCGTCACCACTGGAGCAAAAACGACGACGACGCGTCGTCGGCTCGTCACCATTGAGGATGGTCTAATCAGTGTTACAAGAACATGTCGGCTTATGTGTAAAGTCAATACTATTTTGAGCAGTTGCAAGTTGAATATCTAAATGAGAAACCGAAGTTGTGTTACGTAAGATATATTCTAACATTCCATTAAAAATGTGTTAGAATTTCTGTAATGTTCCAGAATTTTAAGTTAAATTTAAAGAGTCTAAAGGAATTATAAATGCTACTCATACCAATATACTACATCTTCTTTTGATATTCCATCCATAAGAATTTTAGGGTGAAGCGTTTGTTCTGGATTAATCTTAAAATGTATGACCAACTGAAAAATTTACCGGTTCGAATTAGTGAGGACTATTTTTGGAAGCATCTACGCAAAGTGAGTTATGGCAACTCGGTTCCACACTGAGATCTTCTCATTTTTGAGTTCAAACCTAGAATCTAGATGTTATAGATTTTAAACCCAACTCCTTGTCCTGCTTTCAAGCTCGTATACGTCCCTGTTACCCCAAAATTTTTTAATGCTATTATAATTTAATTTTATAGAACTAATACAAAGCAAAAGATGATCGCAGAACGATCAAACTTCAGTATGCAAAGAAAATAAAAGTTTCTAATTTAACATTACACTGCCAGTATGAGGTTGAAGTCTAGGTAACAATCAAGTTCTATAAACTATTGTATCAATATTGTCTGTGCAATAAACACATGCCTATCATCCTTCCCAAAGCAAACAATATCCATATGTATCCAAATCTCATACATTGTTTCCAAAAAGGATACTTTAAGTAGCTATTTCCACCATTTCTTTCCCTTGCTCTTTTGTAGGACCCACGCAAGTTTTGCAGACCACGCGTCTGGTGTATGCGTGTACTTCATCCAGCCTAACACCTGCTGCCATATCACTCTTGTACAACCACATGCAAAGAGGAGGTGCTCGGTGGTTTCTACTTGCGGGCAAGGCATTGATAGTCATGCAATAAAGCGGGCTCGTGGTCGAGCAATAGTACCATACATCATGTGCTTCCATTCCACTTCCTGTTTGTCGACTTGTAACTCCTTATACATCTTCTCTGTGTGAAATTTGTGTACAAACCGCATAGAATCCCATATAGCATTATTGATGATCAGTGCTCTCCATTTCATATATAATACCTTTCATGATCCATAAAACTAGTAAGTGGGACTTCATGCGTAAGTAGGTGTTCCATCAACATATAGTAAGCATGAATCCATTTCACCCAGAATCTATCATGTTCGTTACACAGGTTCGGTAGTAACTTGAGCAGACACGGCTTACTCCAAGTTACTAAATCAATTATCTGCGGCCCCTCTTACTTTTTCGGTGCACAAATCTTTTCGCTATCGGGGATTTTCTAGTATTTGCGTCACTGTTCGACCAGAGAAAAGATCGACATTTAGCTTCAATGCTGTTTAAATCGCCTTTAGAAAGTGGAAAGCACTTGAGCCAATAGTTTGTGTCTGCAAATAGGACACTTTTGATTAGTTGGACTCGTACTCCATACATAATGTGCTATTTATTTATCATTATAAGCACATATATGAAAAATATATTGTTCCGTCCTAATTTTTTTTTGTACATTTTACTATTCCCATTGTCTAAATAATACAAAATATAAATAAATTACTTGTATTATAAAAATAATTAAGTAAAATTGAATTGAATGAATTTTGACTAAAACTACTGAGTTTTCGGATGATGGAAACATGGTCTTAATCAACTTCTTAATCAAATCAGTTGAGAAAATTTAATAAATGAAATGAATATTTTACCCTAGTTAACTCTTTTTATTGGGTTGCACGGTCATTTCTATACCTTTAGAGCAAGTTTTAAGTGTCCATTTTTATGCCATGAAATTTACGAAGACACGATTGCACAGTTTAATCTAGGAAGATTTATTGTGTAACAATTTGATAATGCATATTAAAAAAGAGATTGGCGAGGATTTTGACACTGATAACTTCGCTGATGATTTTGAGGAGATGATGAAATGTAGTGTACGATATTTATAGAGTGGATCTTGTATTTGAGATTTTTTTTAAAATTTGAATCAGTTTATTCATTTTTTGTTTGGCTTTATTATGACGTGACGTGGTTCTTTTTTTTTCCCCTTCATTTGGCTTTGATATCCATATTTTTGGTTGGACTGGTATGACCTCATTGACATACGTAGAACCAGCTGGTCTATCATAACTCGACTTAACTGGATTACATATACTCTCGTATTATGGTAGTCTGTCTCCCCACTTTCAAATCTTGGTTCCGTATATTAACCTCCAAAAGTATCATTTATGGGGCACTACATCTTTTAATATTCATAACACATTTTCTACGAAAACACAACCTTTCCATAAACATATTCTATATTGTTTTAGTACTGTCTATATTGTTTTAGTACTGTTTCGGATGGAGTTAAAATTTTAATATAAAAAAATATTTAATTCATTTAATAAAATTGTATTTGTTATAGTCGGCACAAAAAGTTTCAAAATTAAACTAGAATATATATAACTCTATTCCAACTACAGTCAACTTCAAGGCCATTAAAGCTACAAAATGGAGCTTACAATTACAAAACCTCAAAGGTCTAATTTCTATACCTAACACTAACAATAATACAAAGAAGAAGAAGAAATAAAGTTTAAAATGTTGTAATTAGTTGTGGTAATTCTCATCTTTGATTACGCATTCGAGAACCCCAAGTCATCCTGGTCCCACCTCCATGATTGGGACTCATGCTCCTCTGTTTCAGCTCGTCCATTTGTGAATTCCACCTTGCTCTCCATGCCTCTGTTTCATCACTCTTCTGTTTCACAAAACCATACATACAACTTCAATTCCTCTAATTTTTTCTTCATTTCATTTATTAAAATTAACTGATAAACTAACTGGCTGTATTTAAATTAGCTGATACGCACCTCGTTATAATGGTACGATGTGGATCTAGTCGAATATGCAAAACTCGACCGGTTACCTAGCTCCCTATCATACATAGCCCTGGTCTTAGGATCAGACAGCGTCTCGTAAGCCCGTTGTACCATGATGAACTTCTTAGTATGCTCGTCGACCTGGTCCGGTGGGGAAACGTCAGGATGATACTTTCTGGCCATCTGTTTGTACGCTTTCTTTATGTCCAAAAGCGTGGTTTCACTCTCTGAAATGCCAAGCAACTCGTACAGTGTCTCCGTTGTTTTCACCGGTGCATATGAGGCATGGATCCGGATAGTTCTCCGGGAACTGGAGGGGTTTCGAGGACGGAAGGATAACATGTTGTTTCGATTTGTAATAGCATGTTTGGTTGATTTGGAGAAGAGAGAAGTGATGAAAGGTGCTTCAGCTGGTGATGATGGTGCATAAGCGTAACTCATTTTAATACTCTTTGGTTTGGTTTGGTTTGGTTTGGTTATTCTTGTTTTTTGGTGTTGTTGTGATGAGAAACATTGTGGAGTGTGGCTTGGGTATTTATGGAAGCTAAGTGAAGCTCTTTCTTGCAACAACCTTACGTATTGGGTGACATCATATACGATTTTCGATTTTTAGTTTTAATTTTAATTTCAACATCGTGGATATTCATTAACGAACCTTCTATTTTCTGCGGCACGTAGTTTTCATAGAGATGTCAAAAGTTCACTTTGCGTATTTATGTATTTTAAAGTTTCTAGACTTTTAGTTTTGTTCCTGCAAATATTTCCATTGATTTTATGACCACCACAAATAGTCAAATTATAATTAAAGTTGTGTATAAGTATATGAGTAACGCTTATTATTTTTATTACACAATCATTTTGAGTATGTACATGTTTTATTTGTTTCATTAACAAAATAGTGGAAAGGCTTTATAGAGTTTGTTTTGCATAAACTTATGAACAAGTTTATAAACTTAAAGAACTTTGACTATTAACTGCTCGTTACATGTATGTCAAGCTTCTCAAATCAGATAATTTATAATTTATAATTTATAAGCTTGTTGATTCATTAGCTAACCATGATAGAAAACAATGATCCCTAATTCAATTCGTAAATGCAGGTATATGATACGTATGGTTAGGGGACCTACACCTAGATCACTTAACAAGTCGTCTCACGTAGAAAGTTTTTTTTTTTTTTATAATTGTAAATATATTATTACTATCGAAGAGTACAAACGGTCTGTCCCATGCAGGAAGTCTTGGGAATAAGTATAGCGTAGGAAGTACAAAGACAGACACTACCAACACGCCTGGCCACTCTGGGACAAACATCCCACACCTGCAAAATCAGGCTAATTCCGTCTGAAATTAATACACACTACTATATAGACCTGTATAGAGTTCCTACCACTACATCTACTGCGAGAGAATGTACTAAGGGAGCTACTGCGTTTGGCCAAACTGTCTACTATGCCACTGACTGGAATCTCAGAATTTGGAACCGCAACTCATGGATCAGTTGTTGATGCACCCAAGATGGATCTGCATCCTGTACAAACACGCAAACAAATAGTGAGAATATGATTGTATGAAAAGCTGAGATATATACCCCGTTGTAGTGAAAGTCTAAGTTCAGTACGAAGAGCTACAAACTCCGCGATATTATTACCCGGATTTCCTATATAACCACATGCGGCCTGAATAAAGTCACCTAAATGGTTTCGGAAGATGCAACCAATACTAGCGTGGCTTGGGTCTGAATTTCTTAGAGGAAGTTCACATAGGAGCTTAACAAAGATCCCTGATACGGGTTGCCAGACTGGAGGCCAGTAGGCCAAGCTGATTCGTGCAAATCGCGTGCAGTGAAAGAACAAATGCATGTTATGAGTTTCTTCTTGTGCTTGGTAGAGTTGGCAGAGCTGGGTATCCATGATAGTTTGTCGATGCAGAACCGAGGTTGTCAGCAACCAGTCATGTACGTCTAACCACATGAAGAACCAAATGCGAGGAAGGGTTTTCAACTTATAGATTAAGTTTGAAGGTCAGGAGGGGCCCAAAGTCGATGGGGGTGGCTAGAATGTTATACACGAAGTTAATCAAAAAATGAAAATAGTAAAGTTCAATTACATTTTTTTCAACTTGTATAAAATCTAAAATTAATTTTCCATGCATTTATGTGTAAATTTTATGAAATATAAAGGTTTTAATCGGGATACTTGTTTTCCACATATTTAAAAAAGAAGAAATGAAATTCATCATTTCTACAATAACTCCAACAATCAAATTCACATATCATGAGACTTAACAAGTCTCAAGTTTTTCTCCCTTTTGCGAAAGGTTCCCTATTTGTTATACCGCTGGAGTAGCCATCTCTCCACTAAAACCGAATAATTTATATATAAAAAATTTCAATTTAAATTGAAAAATGTCAATGAAATTCTATACCAAATAAGTCCTTAAAAACATCGTTTTTACAAGCAGTAAATATTTCTTGTGCACGTGGTTGAATTCACACAGTTCCAAACTTCCAACGGCGGTGCCTACCTAGCTAGATAGATTCTACTAATATCTACTCTGAAATATTTCTATATGTATAGTAGTATTATATATGCATAATGCATTAATAGTAATATCGATTTAACATATTTTAACACTAGTGAAGGGGACACAACTATTGACCTTTAGTTTATTTTTAGATTGGAGTAGTACTTACATGAGCATATAAGGGATGGTGGATATTTAACATATAAATGCAAAACTATATTAAAAAATACATCAAATTGTTCCACCATGATCGGGACATAACTATTGATGATCAGGTCAGAAACTAATCAATAAATACTGATACTAACCAGACAATTCCTAAGTTGAATTTGGAAATAATTAACTAGTCTTTCGTTTCTCTATTTTGTTTTCTTTTAAATAAATTATATTATCACCATCCTAAAATTAACTTCCCATTTTTCGTTCTAAACTCACAAGCTCAATTTTCACTTTAGATGAAAATTTTAAGTTTACATTAGTCACATTTCTACTACATTATTCATCATTTCATTGGACGTATCATTTACTTTATTTAATTTCTTTTATATTAATATTTCACTCTATTCACTACCTGACTACCATCTTCAATATCATCTCATACGTCATTTAAAATTTGTGTATGAAGACGTAAAAGTTAAACCCGAAACAGTAATATACGAGTCTAGAAAATGTTGAAATGATCTATTGTCCCTGGCGGCACGGCAGGGACAAGGCAAGTTTCGTTTCGCCACAACTAAATCAATAATTATAATTAGGCGTCATCCTTGTTATTTTATAATTATGATGATCCCTGCTAAACTAAACTAAATTGCCTCTCCAATATCAACTTGGACTACTAATAAATAATTATAGGTACAGATAGCCCAATGAGGCAAGAGTATTTTCTATCTTCATGATATATATAGTTAATTAGTTATGCGGGTGAAAGGTCGAACTCACTCGATGGACAAGTATGGTCTCTACCTCATATCACATTGGTGGACGACCCGAGTTTCAGTCTGAGTCGTCTGGCAACTGGCGATTTCGCCCATGATCGATGGTCGCCAATGTAACAACGGTTGTGGCCGCGGTTGTCAATTTCTTTTATGTTAGTAAGAATATTAAAATGCAATTAAAATTTAGAATTTACTTTAAACGGTTAAAAATTAAAATTCTATGTTAAAAATGGTGCTTTTAAAAATTAAAATTACAATGCAACAACGATAAAAAAATGAATACAACAATGACAACAACAAACGACAAACAAATAGAACCGAGAAATCACAAAACATAAACAAACACGAACAAACATATTTGAACTGAAACTTCACATATTGAACTCCAACTTAAACATCTCCAATATGTTCAGAGTCTCCAGGTTCATGGTGTTCGGATTCAATTGGCATATGTTTGCCAATTAGTGTTTTTAATTTAAATTAAAATTACAATGCAACAAAGATAAAAAAAAATGAATACAACAATGACAACAACAAACGACAAACAAATATAACCTAGAAATCACAAAACATACACAAACACGAACAAACATATTTGAACTGAAACTTCACGTATTGATCTTTGACTTCAACATCTCCAATATGTTCCGAGTCTCCAGGTTCATGGTGTTCGGATCCAACTGGCATATGTTTGCCGACAACTGCATTTTTGAGACCTAGCCAAATCTTGATGACCTTGAGCGACTAGTCTTACTTCTCCTCTGCCCTTTGTGCTGACCACTCCATCAACCATTAAAATCTATGCCTCTTAAACGATATTCTCTCCTTCTCAAGCTGCCTCTATTCATCATATTCATTTCTAGACCGAGCAAATTGCACGCTCATGTCAGTTTGAAAAGAGTTGGTTGACTGTCCATTGCGTCGTGTCATTGCCCTATCACGTCCAATCGGATGCTTTGAACCAGTATCACTTTCCTCATTTAATCAAAAAATGCTTGCTTTCGCAACCCCCATTTGCTTCCATGTCTTCAGCACCACCTTCACCTTCGGCTTCATCATGAACTTCAATGTGCAGAACTTTTAATTCATTTTGATTTGCCACTCCGGATATTCCTACATGGCTTCCCAACAATTCATCAAGTTGAACACCTCAGTTCTTTGATGCATTCTCCTATATAATCTTTTCACGTGCTTAAGGACGTCGTCTTCTTTGTGACCACTCTGCCCAATCCCTCGGACCGCCTTGTCATAACAGTTACGAACAAGTTTACACAAGGCTCGACCCGATTCCATCTACCCATGTGAGAACTTGTAGTTCGAACTCAAGAATTCTACGTCTTGTCCGCCCTTGACGCATTCCACTAATCAAAGATGTGCTACGAGAACTTAGTAGTATTCTTGATGTATATCACGTTGATGGGATCTTCACTCTGCCATGAACATTGAGATGAGTGCAAGATCTTCATCTTACGAGAATTTCTTTGGCCCGTCATCTTCAATGATGGGGACGGCCTACTTTGCAGTTATTTTTTCCATTGCCTTAAGTCTTTCGTGAGGGCCGTGGTGGTGGTTGAGTCTCATAGCTAGACATTTTCCTGGACTCATAATTGAGTGAGCGGTATGCACAGGGGAGAGATATAGATCGTACAATGTATTTGAGTTGGAGTTCGGGTATGTGGACAATTGGGATAGGCAACTACGTACCACCTTGTGATTGCATGAAGAGTTGGAATTGATCGTGCAAATTCTCGTTTGGATCCATGTTGGTTGATGTTGGAAAATAAGAGTGGGAGGGAGATTTTACACTGTTTTTGAGTTTAAAAGCGAGAACAAAGTATGTTCACTGGTCTTTATTTATAGATCTCGACAAAGTATAGTTGTTGGTATATATTTATTATTTTTAAAATTAAAAGAAAAAAAGAAATACATTTCAAATGTTAAGGACCAAATAAGGGTAACCATCCATTCGTTTGGAGATGGCCCCATGTAGGGCCCAACCCCAAACGGCTACTGCTAAAGCGGGGAGCGATCGCTCTCCACGACTGTCTCACAGTGGGGAGATCTCAGAGTTTCACAAAAAATTATCAATGAAGAATCATAAAAATATCAAATTTTATGAGAGATAATTTATTTAAAGACGACTAGGTTATGAATGATGTATTTAGTATTATTAATTGAAACTTCTGTTTGCATAACATTGATGATTTTTCATATCCATTTAAACATAAAGTATTTATGAACAACATATACATTTTGATTAATAACATAAATAATTCAATTAATAAATTATATTTATTTTTGAATGAGTTATTTAGAGATTGTCTTTCATAATTTTGTTTAAAAAGATTATATATACAGTATGGTGATTAGAACGAGTTCTTAAGTTTTTTTTCCCTTTACAATAATCCGAATTCTATTCTATTCGCATTTCTAAGTTTCATTTCTCTTTTTTTAATCTATTTATATATATTTTTTATTTAGTAGTTCAAAATAAATATTGTAAATCAAAATTTAATTTCACCGAAAAGTAAGAAACTTCAACATCATATTGTGGACTTTCTTATTTAGTTAGTTATTCATGACCCTTCCTTTAAAAGTTTAATCTAGCTCTTGTAATTAGTAGTATTAAACCTTTGAATTTATACGAGAAACTATGTAATTAGAAAATTTAGTGTTAAAAGAGTTTATCTATATATATAATAAAAGTGAAAGGAATTTTTTTTGGAAAGAAATCTTCTTCCTCTTCACGACTGGTTCTTCGCTGTTGATACGGTTTCCCGACACTGATGATACAAGGGCGCGGCCAGCCACGTAAAACGGTGGCGACGTCGTGAAGATCGTCAGGTATGACAATGGGCGGTGGGGAAGGGACGAATGAACAGGGAGTAGACGGGGGATTAGGGCACGAATTGGATATGGAGGCGGAGGTCTCTGATTTCGATCGCCGTACGACAGAGACGATGATGGAGCCGGCTCCGTCGCAAATTGTTGAACGCATCCCTGAATCTGGGGATCGAAATACTACGGTGATTGAATTTATGGAACAGAGGGATGTTGATGGTAGGATGAATCGGGCGAATTCGGAAACTGATACCAGGCAATCGGCGCCGGTGGTGACGGAGGCAGCCATTGAATAGACTGCGACAGGACCGCAGGTAGAGGGTAACGAGGATAATGCTCCACCATCTCCTCGAAGATGGATGTGATTAGCGGTAACAGGCTGCCGTCTCGAGGTTTATCGATGAATTATTCAGCTCCGACAATTGTGAATGGAGACATGTAAATAACCATTGACGAAGCTGATGTTACCTCGGAACTCAAATTCTGGGAATCAAGCCATATCATGTATGTGTTGGGTGGGGAATTAACTATGAACAACATCAAACAATACATGATTAAATTCTGGAATTTTGTGACTTTACATGAGATTTTTTATGATGAAGATGGATACTTCCTCCTTAAATTTCGAACTGTGGAAGACAGGGATCTGGTGATTAGTAGAGGACCATATACTATTTACAACATGACTATGTTTATTCGTGAATGGACTAGGAGTTTCAATTTGAAGAATGCTATGATGCGTACGTTACCGATTTGGGTTAAACTCCCGTGACTACCATTACATCTATGGGGAGTGGCAAGTTTAGGGAAGATTAGTATTGCATTGTGAAAACCACTCTTCATGGATGAATGTACTGCTCATAAGCTCCATATCTCGTATGTCGGATTGCTAGTGGAGGTGGATATAGCCAAAAAACTGAGAGAAAGCATTAACATCAGAGATGAGAAGGGAAATATTTTTCCACAACCCGTGGAATATGAGTGGAAACCTATGTTTTTTGATAGGTGTTAGAAGGTGGGACATATATGTAAACCCCTGCAAACTAGGATTGCACCCAAGACGAGGCAGAATAGACAGTGGCAGGAGACGGCGGACAATCGCAAGATGCCTGCTCAATCGGGTAGGGGCGAACCTAGTGGGGCGGCTGCTCCACAACCCCTTATCCGAGCTGGACAGTGGACCCATGACCCAAATGGCAGGTCGACTAGTGCTGATCCAGATGGATGGTAGACAGTGGAGGCAACTCGACGAGTGAATGGGAAAGGAAAGGAACCAATGCATCCACCACCAATTTTGGATGAGAGTTTGAGCATGTTAGGTGTCAAAACGGGTTTGAATCACTTCGGGATGGGAACGGGTCTGGTGTGATTCAAGACAAAGTTCCATGATAGTCTCATGGAATGTGAAGGGGTGTAACATGATAGCTAAGATTAAGGAGATAGGCTCCCGTCTCCGAGCACTGAACATCTGTGTAGCTATCTTAATAGAGACTAGAGTTAAACAAGAAAAAGCAAAAGAAAAAAAAAAAAAAGGGATCGATTAGGAGGCATGTGGACTTTTGCTGACAACTATGCTTCTCATGTGAATGGGAGGATATGGATTTTATGGGATCCTGTGAAGGTCTTTATTCAGCCTATGGGAGAGAGTGCACAATTTATTCAATGTAAACTGTTTAGTATTGATGGACCTTTATCACCTGGTTAACTCCGGTGTATGCCTTTAATCTGCTTGTGGATCGTAAGCAGTTGTGGTTGGAATTGGAGAATCTGAAACCCCAGACCCCAAAGAAGTGGATGATAATGGGTGACTTCAACAATGTACTCCCATCACAAGATCAACAATGTACTCTCATCACAAGATCGAGGTGGAGGTTCATTGGTTCATCCAAATGAGTATATAGATCTTTTTAATATGATGGAGAGGGTGGAACTATTTGAAGTTGATAGTATTGGAAATTATTAAACCTGGTATAATAAACACTCTGTGGACCCCATTTACTCGAGAATCGACCGTGTCTTGGGAAATATGGCTTAGATACAAACATCTAGTCATCTCTACGTGGAAATACTTGATTCTAGTGTGTCGGACCATGCGTTACTCCGGTTGAATTTGTTTGAGACCCCTAGGCCTCCTACTCGGCAATTCCAATTATTAACCGGGTGAGTGAACTCCCGGAATTCTTGGATAGAGTCCGAGAGCAGTGGATGATACCTGTGCAAGGGGAGGGAATGTATGTGGTTTGGCGGAAACTACGACTGCTCCAGTCGACTATCCGCCACTTACAACAAATCGTCAGAGGAACCCGTAATACATTAGAAAAGGCCAGGAGTGAGCTGTGTGTGGCATAAGAGGAATTGTGTGCGGATCGTATGAATAGTGACCTCATTGAACGAGTGAAACAACGCACTTCGAATGTGTTGCATTGGAATTATGTTGAAGAGGCTTTGTTACAACAACGATCAAAAGCTGAGTGGATAAGATTGGGAGATGAAAATAATGCATTATTTCATGCTACTGTTAAAGCAAAAAATCGACATTCTGGGATGGGGTGTCTTCACCGAGCAGATACATCTATTGCGATAACAAAAACTGATATGGAACAGGAGGTGTTGGACTTTTACCACCACCTAGTAGGCACGGCAGCAGACATGATGGATGGCATTGACCTCACTGTCATGAGGCATGACTCGCAAGTACCTAGAGAACAGGCTGCCCCCTTAACCCGAACGGTAACCCGAGTGGAAATTCATGCGGCATTGGATGGTATAGCGATCTTAAAGCGCTTGGTATGGATGGATACAATTCAAAATTCTTCAAGGCTACATGGAGTATTATTGGAAATGATGTGGTGTGAGCCGTGAATGAATTCTTCGCACAAGGTCGCATGTATAAGGCGGTAAATTACAGTTTAGTTACGCTAATCCCTCAAATTGGCGATGCAAAAATGGTGAAAGATTTCCGCCCTATCTCGTGTTGCACAACACTCTACAAGATAATATCCAAGATTCTCACCAATCGACTCAGGAGTGTCATGCAAGGAGTAGTTCATGAAAGTCAGGCTGCTTTTATCCCTGTGCAACAAATCCATAATCACATTCTGCTGGCATACGAGCTGTTGAGGGGCTATAATAGGAAGAATGGGGCGCCCAAGTGCATGATGTAAATGGATCTCCAAAACGCTTATGATACAGTGGAATGGTCTGCACTAGCAAGTGTCCTCAATGGACTTGGGTTTCCTTCCCAGTTCGTCAACTGGATCATGATTTGTATTACCACTGTCTCATATCGTTACATGATAAATGGATCAACATCAGCTTGCTTACAGGCTAGGAGAGGACTTGGCAAAGGTGATCCCATATCCCCACTACACTTTGTCTTGGTTATGGAATATCTTTATAGGACATTACAGGAGTTGAGAAGTATCCTTGATTTTAATTTCCATACAAAGTGCGAGAAATTGCAGATTATCAATCTCAGCTTTGCGGATGATCTTCCGTTATTCTCACGTGGGGATCCTATCTCGGTCCGGTTAATGATGGATAAATTTGACAAATTCTCGAGGGCAACAGGGTTATGGGTGAACCCCCACAAATGCCGCGTCTATTTTGGAGCAGTGGACGCCGAGAGCTAGAGGTGTATTCGATAGTTGACATGCTTTGTGGAAGGGGATCTTCCCTTCTGATATTTGGGTGAACCACTTACCAGTCGAAAGCTCACGATAGGCCAGTGTCAACTGCTGATTGATAAGATTGTGGCAAGGATTCGACATTGGAGTGCTAAACTCCTTAGCTATGCAGGGAGAGTACAATTAATTAGGAGTGTGTTATTTGCTCTAGAAAATTATTGGCTACAATGTTTCCAACTCCCCAAAGGGGTTCTTCATCAGGTTGAAGCTATCTGCAGATCGTTTCTTTGGTCTAATAGTGAGTGTATTACCCGTAAATCTCCGGTTGCATGGGAGAAGCTATGTAAAGCGAAATCTCAAGGCGGATTAAATTAATATCATCTCATTACATGACTGGAACCGAGCATGTATGTTGAAGCTCTTACCGAACCTCTGTGGTAAATAAGAAAATCTATGCATTAAGTGGGTACACATCTGTTATATGCCACAAGTGGTTTTGATGAATGCCGATGCTCCCACATCGTGCTCCTGGATTTTTAAGGGTATATTAAAATGTCGACCACTTGCCCTCCTCCACCCCTTTTGGAATGCTATGTTGATGCTCCCTAAATTCAAAACTACTATTATCTATCACGGGCTGCAAGATCAAGGAGGTAGGGTACCATGGAAGGCGTTGTTCTACGCCAACAAGGTTTGACCCCGAGCCCAGCTGACGACCTGGCTTGCATTCCATGAGCGCTTAGCAACACGGACTCGGCTGCATCAGATTGGCGTACTACAGGATGATCGTTGATGCTTCTGTCCGGCTAATGAATCACAGGATCACTTATTATTCGAGTGTGCTAGCACTACTCCGAATTGGCAATAAGTACTCTCATGGCTAAAGATCAATCGCACGCCAAAGAAGTGGACTGCTAAATTACTGTGGGTGTTACGTAGAACCGAGGAAAGGGATGGCGAGACAAACTCCTCAAACTCGCATTCACAGAAACTGTGTATGAAGCATGGTTGTTTAGAAACTTACATTGCTTTGATACTAATCCTGACATCCCTGATAGTATTAGAATTAGTAGAAAATTATTGATATTATAGTTTATGGAGCTTGGAACGCCCCTCAGCTGAGATCTCATTTTGGGAATCTTTTGGTAGTATAGCTGTCTTTTTCAGTTCTTTTGTCAGTTAACGATTAGACTGGATCTTTCATGATCGCCTTATGCTTTATAATTATTTTTGGAGTAGTTAATATATTTGCGATTCCAAAAAAAAAGTGGAAGGAATCTTGAAAGAAGACATATGCCACACATAATCAAATTCAATGTGTCAAATTCATCCTAATAAATTTTATTAAAATTCAATATTTTAATAGGCCAGATTCAAACAGATTTAGGACAATTTATGAAAAATGCTTTATTACATCTACTTTCTATTACAATAAATCTATTTTTAGCAAATAAGTATAGATACTATATAAACAGGAATTATATCTGTCCATATTTGTTAGTCAACGCCAGCCTTCGAAAATTGAGTAAAGCAATATATGAACTATTAATTGTAATTTTGACAGCCTACTAAATTACTACTATAAGCATATTGGTTATTAGGTTTTGTAACAAAGTGAGAGATAATGCAATCACATCTCTTATATTAATGCTAATCATCATATCATATGTATATAATCCAATAGAAGCTTTACAAAAACCTTCATTATAGTTTTTAAACGTCAATCAAGTCTAACTGATGGTGATATATGTTAGAAAACGTAAGATGTAAACGGTAGTGAACGCAGCGGAATTTCAAAAATTTTCATCTTACTCTGATAACGATTATTCAACGTG
>JAYMSP010004952.1:0-14851 GCA_036897095.1 Plantago elongata
TCATCAGTAGCAGCGTGACTGCGCGTGGAGTTGCTTTCACGACAGGCACGACCCGTCACAACTCATAAAATCCAGACCGTTTGAATGGCTGTACAGTCAGTATTGCCCGAAAAGATAGCGCTGCAGGACGCTTTACAGTAACAGTATGTCGACGATGTTGACCAGGACGGTTTCCCAAATTTTCAGTAAAACAGTGTGTGGTTACTTTTCCAGTAAAACATATTTCGTGCTATGTAATGCATGAGGAGCAGTAGACAGGAGTAATATGCAATTGCAGTACAATAACAGTAACCAGTTCAGTAAACAGGATCAAGAACAGGATCAAGAACAGTATCAGTGAACATGATCAGTAACAGTATCAGTGACATGATCAATAAGCAAGATCAAGGTTGGTATCTGGAATCAGTAACGGTTTCAGTGTACAGTAAAAACTAGTAACTAGGTTCGAGTCAATACAATTACGGTTTCCTAATACCGGTATCTACAATAATACAGTCAGTCAGCGAAATCGGTTTGCGGGCCAGTCGATGGTCGTCGAGTAGTCGCAGTCGGAGTTAGACAGTCAGGCAGATAAACAGGTACATGAATTGAAAAGCGAGGAATGAATAGTAGCAAACTTTTTCAGGGCCGGATGCCGAAAGCCAGTTATCACTCACCGTAGGTATCGGGTGCTTCAGGATACTCCGAGGTTCCTGATAAACAGATAAACAGTGCTATTTAATACTTAAAAGATCCCCGACACTTAAATATTTTCTAACGATGTCTTAGTGACTTCTTTTACCTTATGACGTACGGATTTAATATCCGAGTTTTACTATTATCCTGACACTGTATTTAGTTACGTTTTTGACGTTTAAACTAAGCGACACCGATTAGTCTCTTGATCTCAGTTGCTTATTTCCGTTAAAATCGGCAAGTTAATATTTTATTTTACTTCCCACAATCATCTGGTAATTTACTTCTAACAAATGCAACAGACGACAAGTCTGTCTCAGTATAAACCTATATCCAGTATGATTCCTAACAGATAATTCAACTACAGACGATAAGTCTGTCCAGCAATATCCCAACCTCCAACAACACCATATCATTAAACAATATTATAATCTAGTTTCCTAGTCGACGGAAAGTCGACGTCTATACAGGACAACAATATAATTACGAGTCGACGGTAAGTCGACGTTAATAATTTAACCGGTTAACAGTATATTCTAATTTCCATCAACTGTTAAAAATTACTGTTAATCGGTTAATTATATTACTTAGTAATTAACGATAATTATCTCTTAATTACTATTAATTATAATAATTAATTGCTAATTACCCGATAATTAATTAATACTAACAATAATATTTAGTGTCGATTAACGATAATTAATTCTTAATTAAGATTAATGGCAATTAGCTAACGATAATTAATTATGGTAAGTAGTTAACGGTAATTAATTACGGTAATTACTAACGTTAATTAATTAACTACAATAATTAATTACCTAACGATAAATTTTAACGTTAATTTACGATAACTAATTAGGACTAATGATACTTAGCTAATCGATAACTAATTATGATAATTAACGGTAATTAATTAAATACGATAATTAACTACGATAAAATTATCGAACGATAATTAGCGATAAAATAATAATAAAATAATACGACACTGACGGAGTGCATGTCGAGCGGCGGGCTGAGCAACGACTATCGAGCGGGGTCGGGACGGGAAGGCGGCGAGGAATATTTTATTAATTTCTCGTTCGTTTATTCAAATTTTATCGAATCGATCGAGAAATCTTACCGGATAATTGGTCGAGTTAACGACACTATCCGAGCTTGGTATTCGGCAGTGGTGGCGGTTGGCCGGAGCCGGTGGTCGGAAGGCGGCGGCTGTTTGGCCGGAATTGGGAGAATTTGGGGGAAAATGGAGAAAACCGAGGGAACAAGGAGAATGAAGGAGAGGAAGAGAGTGAGCGAGTGAGAATGGGGACGGAAGAGGGCTATTTATAGACAGAGATGGGCGGTGCACGACGGGTTTAGTGGCCGGAGAATGAGCCACGTCGAGCGTCTTCTCTCCACCCATTTCCTGCCTATTTCCCGCAGCCTCTGTCGAGCCACGAGGGCGGCGGCGCCGCCTTGACACGGTGGCCGAGAAATGGCGGCTTGCACGTGGTCCTGTTGTCCGATCGGATTTTCTTTTCTCCCAGTCGGTTTCAATGGCGGATGAGCGTAGTGAGGAAGAAGGTGAAATGGAAATGACGGGACTGCCCTTGTTGGCAAACAAGGAGAAAATGAGGAAGTAAGGGCAGTTCTGTCCTTTTACCACTATATACAACTAATTCGTTCTGGCTACCAAATGACTCGCAAATAAATTCTGAAAAATTGGCAAACCACTTCCTGGACATTTATCAAGCCATTCTTGAGCCATCGGAAAAATAAAATAAATAATTTTTATTTTATAATTTTTAATATTATTTTATTCGGGATTAACTAGTTTCTATTTTAACATCGAATCCGCTCGGCATTAAAATACGAAATTCGACCTAACCTATTTACGAAATTTTTCTACTCGTACGAAATAATGAAATTAATATTTTATTCATTTACCGAAAACGAGGAAATTTGGCGGACCTTACAACTTATCTCTAAGTACTAGCCCTAAATAACTGGAGGGTTATAAACATACTCTTAAAGAAAGGAGTGATCAAATTTAGGTACCGAATTTATTCTTCAAGTTCGAAATAGCCAATAGGGACATACTTATTTAAATGGACCTAATGACTTTCGTGTTGTTATTAAAACCTAACTTGTACGTGCAAGGGTTTGGTATTATTTGAAACTCGAATACTAAAAAAATGATGTGAAATACCACATCCTCTCCAATCCCTTTGTTCCCTGTGATAAAGTAAGCATATTTGTAAAACCCCGTACGTTTAAATGATGCAGTAACGCTTCATGCAAGCATGGATTGATTGTTTTGACATGAAAATCACAAGTAATTGTAAATTCATTTTACAGTAAATCGCCAAGGGATTTGCAAATGGTGTTTTGGAGGAGGTAATGACATTCAATTAAATTGAAGATTTTTGGAGATCAAATAATGAACATTAAAGTGGCATTGTGGCCTCCAACTGGAAAAATCACCAAGGGTTGGGTGGCCGTGTTGGAGGAAACGGGATTGACAGTCGGCGATGCTATTGTTCTTGAAGTCGACTTGAATGATCCGCACTTGTGGTATCTGCAGGCCGTGTACCAAGAAGATTGAGGTTTGTAAGGGCCCGTCACGTTAATCTCACCGAGTTCAAGTCCTTTCGTGATAATCGTTATCAATGTTGTTTGTGTGTTGAAATAAGTGAGATTACAAATGTGTTCCCCTAAGCAATTGTGTTGGTGTGTTACTTTCAGATTCGTTCACTTTCAATCTTAATTTATTTGTATGATTAGTGTTGCATGTGAATTATTTCAATAGTTGAGTCATTGTGGTGTGCTTTGTAACATAATCCCTTTCCTACTTCCGTACTCCTTGTTTCACTGTATTATGTTATTTACTAATCCGATAGCTTCTAAACATTATGTGAAGACTAGATTACAACAACTCGAACTTCATTATTGAAAGCAACTACAAAGTACACAAACGCTCCACTGACACAATGGAGTGAAAAAAAGAAAATGAAGCAATCTTTAACGGAATAAAAAATAATTACGTACAGTAGATACAATACTTAGTCCGAGTGAAACAAAACATATCATATACTACCACAGGGTTCACGGTAGTGACTTTCGATGGGAAATTTCCTTGCATCTTTGATTACCTTTCTACAGTAATCGTCGGAACTCCCAAACATTTGCAGGAAGTCATTCTAATTTGGGTCGCCAACGAAGGCATATGCTCTAGTTCAATCATCATCCTACAATAGTAGTTACATTTTGTTCAAATTATTGTAATTATCGAAAAATAATAACAAAATGAAGAAACTATGCGTATTAACCTCGCAAATTGATTAGAACTCTCTCATGTTCGTAATTGCAATGGTGTTAGAACGTTGATTCCATTCGATGCAGTTGCTATTCAATAGCAATCCAGAAGTTCTAAACCTGTCGAACAACAAGTCGCACTGTATCTTGCAAGTTTCATCCGAAAACATACCTTTACCAAATTTTTTGTTAATTTTCTTACGAGCACGCCACAAAACTTCAGGCCGAGGGTGATCTAACATTATGAAATCAGGATATGATAAGTGCATCCCCTTCCACAATTGGAAGACAAATTCATCATTCACATACTTATGCCAATCTCCAGACTCTGGGAATAGACATTGTTCTTGAGGTTTGCAAGTGTTTGATGCCATTTTAAGTGATTCTAGTTGGTGTGGGTTCTGTGATACAAGCACACTGCTATATATAGATAGAAATGGAACAATGTGTATTACTACCACTCATTCACAAGTTGAATACAACAGAGAGTCACAAATTGTAAGGAGTAAAGTAGAACATGTACCCAAAGCAACTTTAAAGCGGTGTGATAAATAGGATTGATCACTAGTTGTATTTGTCATGGAATAAGTTATATTCATTCTGGAGGAAAAAGGAAGAATACATGTTGACATTTCTACAAAAGCATATAGTACGCAACCTGTCACAATATTGCATACGAACCTAAATAAAATCCACCTAAATTACCATAGTGACCTGAATGTTCATAGATACAATTCCAACAATGTTTTTTTTGCAAACAAACAAAGAAACACCATTGGAATTGAGAGCATTAGTCACCCAAAACAATTGCTTACTGCTCTTCACTCAATTCCCTTCTTGATGATTGATTCCACCATACATGCTCTGCATGACGGTTTAGCTTTCAGAAACATTTGAATCAAAGATGTTTTGGCAAGTATGTGCTCCTGAACATGCATCATCTCCTTGTCAGTGAGATCAGTAAACTCTTCAAGAGCTTCAAAAACAGAATTGCACTTCTCATCATACACCTGATCCAGATATATCATTTTGGAATTCATCTCTTGGAGTATGTCCTTGTTCTCACTCCATATCAGTTTCATCGTATCAAAATATGAATTTGCAATTTTATCCGAACGATCCCTCTCAGTCAATGGAGGCTTCTTCTTCACAACTGGAGGTGGAAGCACTAGCCTCTTTTCCACCACAACTTCACCTGCCTTCTTACGCCGATTGGGCTTTGCTACTAGTTCACCCTCATTTTCAGTGTCAACCTCAGTGGTCTTGCGTTTAGTTGATGTTTTTTGGCTCTGCGAGACGATCCTCAGGCTGGAAGTCAATATGTCTTCAAAATCTTGAGCAATGCTATCGGAAACCTTGAAGTTGCTACTAATTTCCTCATCGCCTAAGTCGATTCCTTCCATGTTCACATGATATGATGGTGTATCTTCACATGGTGTTTTAGTGTCTTCACACCATTCTCACTATCCAATGGAATGTCTTTATCACCCAATACTTGATCGTCATGTAAGTCCATGGGTGCCTCTATGAACCCAACTGCAGTATCCCCCGTAGCACGATCAGTACCAAACCACTCTTCCCACGTATCGAAGTACTGAAAATTCTTCCCAACCACCTTAGCTGCCCTACAATTCTCGTACATCATTATCGATCAATCATCAATCAATTCAATGAATACTATATTGTTCACAAGAAGGGCATTAATACTTTTCTCAAAACATCTACTACAAGGAGAACACAATGTAACAACGGAGGGTAAAACATTTACCATAATGTGAGCATGCCATTTTCCGTTCTCACGGATGTCAAGAATTTGAGACGAACCCTTCCAAGACATTCCAGATAATTTGAGAACTCCACAAACTAGTTGGTACCATGTTTTCCAATACTTGATCTTCGAGTGTATGTTCAATGGAGGTATTCAACAATCTGGTATCTTCTTATCCATAGCGCTTGCCAATTTCTTGTAAATTCCACGGAGTTTCACATTCTCATCTTGTCCACTTTTATGTAGTTCAACTTCCATACAAGAAATCCATCTCGTACTCATTCCACACTCTCCTCTCACTTTTTGGATCTTCAGTTCCCTGCCCCCCAGTTGTTTGACTTCCACCGTCGAAAGAGCTCATTGGTTAAGTCTGTATCACGGATTGAGAATACGTTGGTTTAGCAGTTGTTGAAATGGTTCCTTGCAGTGTAGGAATAGGTCGTGGAGGTTGAAGCCCTTGCGCTTTTCTTTTATGTCCCATCTAACAAACAAAGCAACATTGTTAACAACCTGCAACTTGTAATCAATTCTTTGCAATTGCAGTTCACATTACAAACATCATATTAAACTCCATATCAAACACCTTCACTGCTGTAGTCAAACCAAAGCAAGTAAATTGCTAGTTCCATGACATAGATAACCACAAATGCTGAAGCATAACTCAATTCAAAATGCTTATAAAAAATTCATAGTAGAATACAACAACAAAAGTAGTTCAACTACATAGGTTCTGACAAGCAAATAAAAACCATCATTGATCAGTACTATTACATATCTAGGTCAATGTACTCATCAAACATGCATCAACAACCAACTTTCTCATGAGATCCCCATCTCACGGCGTTATTCCATCCAATTCTCGTACAACTCTATTGCTAAATAATTCCTGAACTTAGTCCAACCCGGAGTCTTTGATATGGTTTATATGTAATCAGTAGGAACGCGATCAAATGGGTCATCGGTTAATGGATTATCAAGTGTGTGATCATAAGTTTCTAATGATTAACTGCCATGTTCATTCTTATGAAGTTTTGAATTAAGCAATAAGCTAGAATGACACGATTCTGAACAGGTAAAGGGTACTGCGACGCTGCTTTGCAAACAACAAAGCGTTTATTCAACATGCTGAAACACCGTTCAATTACATTACGTTCCTTGCAATGAACCATGTTGAATAATTCCTTTAGGTTTTGTGAAATCTGCCGGCCAACACCCCATTGCTTCAAGTGATACCTTGTCTCGGTATAAGGAGTAACAAAACCTTTACCATATGTGTATCCATTATCGCACAAATAGTATTGGTCTGAATGACAAAAGTGTACGAGTTAACAACTATCACATAATTTTATCCTATACATCACACAAACATACCCGTATCAAATCAACTAAACACATACCATCCGGTACTCTAAGGCCACCCGGGCGGGCAAGTGCATTCTTCAACACACGACTATCAGAAGAAGAACCCTCCCAGCCACTCAAAACGTAAGTGAAGTTCATGTCACGATTTACAACCGCTAAAACATGCATTGTAATGACACTTTTCCTCGATCGATATGGACCTTGCCTAGCTTTTGGCACCTCAACAGGGATGTGAGTCCCATCTAAAGCGCCCAAGCAGCCTTACATTTATTTTGACGAAGTAAGGTCAATTAAGTAATATGAAGTATAACACCAATCTTACGGAAACAAAGTTCCTAATGTACTTCTAATTGAAATAGATACCTGGAAGTAATTCCACCTATCATCTGCATTTTCAACATTCACGGGTTCAGGTGTTGCTAGAAATGTATCGTGTTGTAGAAGAATAGCCTTTAGAACCATTTTGAAGTACTTGCCAATTGCCTCACCGGACCGATTAAAACTCCATCTTGCAATTCTATTCTTCTCATTATGGGATACGATTACTAGGAATATTACACCTTTTTCTTTAACAATTAGGAATCGTTGCTCAAGCAACCCATCTCTCATGGACAAAATTGTACATAGCTTCGTAAAGCAATCACGGTCCATTCTCAGTTTGTCTATGCATGAGGTATCGTGTTCTTGAAACAAACGAAAGTTTTGGTGCAGTATATAAGGTTTCCTACTTATCATACTGTACTTCAACTTACTATCACAAACTCTTCAAACCGTTCGGAAAAACTTCCAGTTAATATTAGTACCCATCAATGCTATGTTGTTGCACATCTCTATAGTCATTTGACTAGCTTGTATAAAGGTAAGTAATGCTTATGCTAATTAAAAAGTTGTCTCCTTTATTGCAAATCCATTTTCAAATAATGTGTACACAACCTAAGGGAAATGCAACATTAATCACATATCAACTAACAACTTGGTTCTTCTATTTACTCACATTCACATGCAACAAATGAAACTAAAAGCACTATAGAGATCCATTTCACAACGACTATACCATTTCGTACCACCAAGTCAAACATATTCAAACTTCTATACCATTATGTAATCAAGGTACACTGCATTACATTGCTACTTAGGCTGGAAAACTTAATGCCCCCTTCAATATTCAATTCAAACAAAGTCACTACGTTCATCTTTGCAAATAACAGGTGAAACTAAGAAATCTCATGTCAACTACAATGAGAAAATCATAACAACCACTACAAAATCATGAAGCAACGAACAAGCATTGTAGAACAGAACAACTATATACCTTCGAAACAGAGGACAACCAATTCGATTCCAGAAAATCAACCAAACAAATCTTCAAAGAGCTTCCCCAACTACACAGAAAACAAGAAGTCTTCAGTTCATTGCAAGTCACAAAAACATTCACCAACGAACAAACAAAGAAATTAATTACTTGCAAGAGAAGCTCAAATTGACAAACAAAAATCGCCGTCTCTACCATCGCCTCCAACAATTCCGATTTGGGAAATCACTTTTTCAATTTGTTTTTATATCTCACCAAACCTAGCGTACTGGAGAAGACTCAACTTGATGACTCATAGGATGGAAACTTTGCAAAATTCGATTCCTTCAACCAGCAAAATAGCGATGGCTGGTTCAGAAGCAGCTAACATTCAAAATCTTTAGCTGGCTAAAAACATTGACACTTTCCACATGCTTTGTTCTCATTGGTTACTTGGCTTGGGTTTGGAGATTCCGTTCGGAATTATGGACGCTTGTTGCAGCGATTTATGGCGCGATTTATGGCCAAACAAACGGAGCAATAAATGATGAACAACACAATAATACTGTCTATATTTGCAACAATTCTGAACCGTACGGAGCCTTACTATTGGTAAATATGCAAGCTAAACCCTAAGTTAGCGCATCGAAATTCGAAATTTTTTATTGCATATTGATCTTGATCCGATGACTATATAACGTAATTACATAAACAAGAAAATCAATATTTACTTGTCGCACTAGCTTTACAAACAACAACTTTAAAGCCTAAAAACTCTTCTTTAAATCCGTTCGTCAAGCACATCGATCCTCTCGTCATGTATGATATGTGGAACTCAATGCTACAACATGATTAGCATCCAAAACCTCGGTATTCACGGGCAATTGAAATAAACTTTAAATAAAGGAATGGAGGACTTATTCTGATTGAGATAGTGTAGCTCTTTTGGCGGTTAGGAGGAGTCAGCTAGATGATCGGTCGGCTAGACGGATGGTTGAATGGATTAGGTGAAGTCGAATGGACGTTAGAAGATGATTAGATGATGCGGTGTAGGAGGTTATGGAAGGGATGATGTTTAGAATTCGAGTATGGAGGAGACGATTGCAGAGAGAGTTTTAGTTGCTAAGGTTTTTCTCGTACGTGTAGTTGCTAGATATCAGATGATGCCTTTTGGGTTTCTATTCTCCTCCTTGTATAGATGTAGTTGCAACATCTTCTAATAGGTTGATCACCATAAATCCCTTATTCGTCGGGGATTTAGTTGGAGAAGGATTCTACCTCACCTCCAAGTCCTAGTAGTCCTGACGTGGTGCGAGATGGTGGATGTAGTTGGAGAATGGTTCTTCCACCATCTCTAACTTACCACTAGTAGGTCCATTTAGTAGCCATCAAGCTTATGTTGGCTGCATCCTGGATGAGCTGCTCAATTTGATGGATTGGTCCAAGTAAATTGGTCAGGACGCACTGAGTGATTATTGGATTGATCCAGTCCATTAATTGAAACCATCATGTAGATGAATCGTTGTTGGTTATGCCAACTTGATTTATCGAATCGAAAGTTCACCCAAATATGAATAGTTTATCGAGTAATTGGACCTTGTCAAGACGTGTACAAACAATTGGGCCGGTTTTAATTGTAAATAAGTCCAGAGCGGATTTTTACCAGTACAGTTTGTCCCTTACTCTTCGAGTCGAGTTTTTTTGAGTCGGAGAGTATTTATCTATGTCGGAAAAATGAAAATACTGGAGCATTATAATCAGTTGACCGAGATAGAGTCGATAGTTTAACTTGTATGGGTCATTTAGATTAATTTGAAAGCGCGATGAATTGTGATCGACCCTCTTTAAATAGGCCCAATTCGCATTAGGCCCAAGCCCAATGGAACCCTAGCACTTTTTTTTTCGTTTGATAATTGAACATAGTGATATAAACTACATAATTTAGTTGAGAACTTCGAGTCTAAACAGCAGATAAGAAAGGTTCACATATGTAGATCCAAAACTTAGAAGATAGTACTATTATCCATAGCATTAATTCATAGGCAAGGGAAGCCTAGCACAAAACAAAATTGTCATAAAAACAACTCATCTCTTCTTAGAGACACCAACAGTCTTGCCTCTTCGGCCATTAGTCTTGGTGTGCTGTCCCCTAACCCTTAAGCCCCAGTAATGACGAAGACCCCTATGGTTTATGATCTTCTTGAGGCGCTCAAGATCGTCCCTTAATTTCATATCAAGGGCATTCGATGTCACCTGAGAAAACTTCCCATCCTTGTAGTCTTACTTCCTGTTGAGGAACCAGTCAAGAATCTTGAATTTCCTGGGGTTAGCAACGATGGTCATCAAGCTGTCGATCTCCGCATTGGACAGTTCTCTGGCCCTCTTGTTCATGTCAACATCTGCCTTTTTGCAAACGATGTTAGCAAATCGGCGTCCAATACCCTTGATCGACGTCAAGGCGAACATGATCTTCTGCTTCCCATCCACATTCGTATTCTGAATACGCAGGATGTGCTGAAATTCCTCATTCGCAACGAGCGACATTGTTAAGCTGAGCGGAGCTAATCTTAGGAGGCAGAGGAGTGCTTTTACCTGCTGCTTGCTCACTTGTCTAGGGTTACTAATGGAACCCTAGCACTTGTACATGTCTTTGAACTTGGAGACATTATTGTCTTCTTTATTTTGTCTTCTCTGTTCCGTCATTTCTTTCGCTCAAGTCAACTGAAACACGCCATTGCTAACGAGAGTCGATTTCGTCCTCTTCATGTCTCCCTCTCGTACCATTTCAAAGGTCGAATTTGTGGGTTCAATCAGTAGAGAGAGAGAGTTTCGGGGATGGCAACGGTTTTGGTCGAATATTAGTTGAACAGAGGCAGGGTAGAGGAATTGCGCGGTTTGATCGAAATTCAGAGAGCTGGGCGGCTTTGTTCGAACTCCGGTAGTCGAAATTCCAAAAGCTAAGTGACCGGAGCCGCGAGTGGATCGGAAAGTGGAAGGCCGGCGGTGCAGGTGAAGAGTTGCGGCCGAAATCGAACTCCGGTGAGGTCATGTGACAGAGAGAGGCCGATATCTAGGATTTTGGTCCATCTCCGGTCAGTTTTAGGCGAGGGCCGCTATTGGTGGAGTGAGTCCGGTCGGAGAGTATTCACCATTATCCGGTGAATACGGTTGTGCGACCCGAACTCCGGTGAGGAATGTTCGTGTTGGTCTGAGTAATTTCCGTTCATTGTTCGGGTTCGAGGGCTGAGCGAGTGGTCGGAATCCGGGAATTTTTCGGTGGAGGAGGGCGGAGGCAGAGGAGTTTTCCGGCAGAGGCGTGGTACGTGAAGGTGAGAAAGAGAATATCTCGATTTTGTTTTCTCCGTTCTCCTTTTTCCGTACCGTTTCCCCCTAACTGTCTATTTTTCACTTTGTCTCCGGTGAGAGCAATGGATATTCAGGCTTTGTGGGTGTGAGAAGTATCTACTGTGGTGATTGAATTCGAGTGGCTCACGGGATCGACCGCAGATTGTTTATGCTTCCGACATACTCATTATTTCACAGTTTTTCCTTTTGTTTTAATCATGTTAGAGTAATGATATATAGTAGTTGTAAACTCGGACTAGATTTGGGGATTTCTGAATTGTAGTGTTTGCTCGTGTTTAAATATGGACTGTTATAAGAAGTTTGGAATAATCACTGGACAATCTTTTGTTTCGATTGTAGACCTTGAATTCATGTTTGGACTTCCATGTTTTTCTAGTTCATTTTCATTTATCTTCATGTGGTTTTAAATGCTGAAATGTTCCTCTTTATTCGACTTTTTCGGTTGTCGATTGCTTGAAGTATACTTTTCTCCGTAAGAAAATCTAGTCTTCTTGTTACAAACGCATGCCATTAGGAATTGAGACGTGATTTTCCCCGTAGGAAAATCTCGCACGTAATTTATTAATTTGAATGCGATTTTCTTCGTAGGAAAATCTCGTGCTATATTTGAAACGCATGTAATTATGAACCTGATCAATTGACATATTTTTAGATTTTTAGATATGCAGTCCTTATATGGATAATATGATAGATGGATGCATTTATAGTAGTCACGTAAGTAGTACCCCTTCAACTTTACTGGTATCTGAAAAATGTTAGAGATGTTAAACTGTACCATCTCAAATGGACTCCATCTTTTGAGAAGATGGGCGCAATCATTTTGGGAAGTGGGACACTATCTTTTCGAGAATTTGGATGCCATCTTTTTTATAAGTTGGACTCCGTCTTCTCGATAAGTTGGGCACAATCTTTCTGATGAGTTGGGCATCATCTTCTTTAGAAAATGACACAATCTATTTGAGAATGAACCATCTTCTTTAAAATGAACCATCTTTTTGATATGAAGGAACTATATTTTTGATAAGATGGGTACCATATTTTTGATAAGATGGGTACCATATTTTTGAGAAGTTGGTACCATATTTTTGAGAAGTTGGTACCAACGTTTTGGAGGAGCAGGAACCATCTTTTTGAGGAGCGGTTACCATCTTTTTGATATGTTAGAAACACCTTTTTGATAAGATGGGTACCATCCTTTTAATAAGTTGAAACCATCCTTTTGAGAAGCTGGAAACATCTTTTTGAGATGCGGGTACCATCTTTTTGATGAATGGTTACCGACTTTTTGATAAGATGGGTACCATCTTTTTTAGAAGCTAAAACCATCTTTTTGAGAAGAAGGTACCATATTTTTGACGAGCGGGTACCATCTTTTTTAGATGCGGGTACCATCTTTTTAATGAGCGGGTACCATCTTTTTTAGAAGCGGTTACCATCTTTTTGATGAGCTGGTACCATCCTTTTATGTGTGGACATCACCTCTTTGAATGTTGGACATCATCTATTTAGATGTTGCCATCTCTTTAGATGGAGACACCATCTCTTTAGATGATGGAATTATCTATTTAGGTCTTTACACGGTTCCATTTTATCTAGATGCTATCTCTTAGGATAGATGGGGATGTGGAGATGATATAATTTATTTAGATGGAGATGGGGAGATGCTGCCATCTCTTTTTAGATATTGTACATGGCACCATCTCTTTGAATCTTTAGATGCTGCCATTTATTTAGCTACTATCTCTTTTGGATAGATGGAGACTGAAAGATGTTGCTATCTATCTAGATGTCGCCATCTTTTTAGATGGGGAGATGTCGTAATCTCTTTGATGCCCCATTCCTTTTGTGTAGATTTTTTTGTGATATCCTTTCTTTCAGCATCTTCATCTCTGATCATGAAATTTTGTTGGGCCTCCATGTATGAGTTTTATGTATATATAAAGCATGTTCTTGTTGTTTGCTAACTTACACATGTTGGGTTATTGTGGCTGCATGTTTCGATTTTAAACGTTTTAAATGGTTGAAGGGCATCTTCTAGTTGACCTTTGGTATCCTTTGGAGGCATTGAGGTGGGGGATCTTCTAGCCATAGTTGGTAGTTAGATGATTCCCGATCATTGATGATGATGGCCGCAAGAGGTTTATGAGATGGTAAGGTATAACATCTTTCGAGTTGACATTCCCCACAGTGCGTGATCATGAGACAAATTACTTCATCCATGGAAAGTATGCCTTTATTAGATAACATTTAGACTTGGGCGTAGACTTCATATCCCTTATCTCATATTAGAAGTGCTTGTATCCACATGTGTTTACGACATCTGTACTATGTATTATGTTTATGTTTTCGTGGGTCGGGATCTTTGATGGACTTGTGGATTTGTATGGTACTTATGCTTTATGGTGTGTGGATTATGTGACGCTAGTGCATCGTCTTTTGAATGTTTCATATGCGTATCTCATTAAAGTCGTGCTCAACAATATATGGAACAACAATTGTAAAACGTTTTTGAAAACTCTGGATAGATAATATAAGGTGTAAATGAACATATCACTTGGGAAAATGATGTAACATAAGAGTTGTGCATCAATGTCAAATGCAGTGTTTTATCACTCTCATGCAATGACCATATAAAGGTTGATGAAGACAATAAATATAATTACTAGTCGAAAAATGGGAAGAACCTACTTGACATCTGACGACTTGCTATAGTGCCAAATGTTTGATAGTTATCCAATAACATCAAGTGGGTAGTGTTGCACATTTCCAACTTCTTGCTTCTATCCAGGTTCATGTTCCCAACTTCCTGCTTCTACCCTAATCTGTCCCCCAGTCTAAGTGCTGGTTTGGAGGACTAGTGCTTGGACTCTTTGCATCGAATCTCAATTGGTCTATTGGACTTTCTTCCACTCAAACAGTGAGTTAGAAGGACTGGAACTTTAAGATGGATTGTATTTGGCTGCATCTCTTTGTATGGTGTGATCATCAATTTTGGAAGGCTTGGAGGTGTCTAACCCATGGAGTTTGTTCGAGTGTCTCATTTTTAAGCACATCCAAGCCAACCAGAATAGATGCGGATCCATGTCTAATTG
>JAYMSP010004953.1:0-14850 GCA_036897095.1 Plantago elongata
ACTCTATCAGTCAGACGGACGATCAAGCTCTCAGGTTGTCAGTCAGACGATCAAGCTTCACCTTCCGCCATCCTACCTCGCTCATCGACGGTCATTAGCTAGCTTCCCTTCACGCGGTCAGCTAGCACACTGTCGGTAACCATTCCATCTTTGTCAAACCGTCAACAGGATAAGTCGACCTCCGTCATCTCCATCTCTCTCATCGTCAACTTAATTATTCTTTATTTCTTTACTAACTTGAGCGTCGGAGTCCCTACGGTCAGTACCACACCGGTGTCACCATGGTATCTTACGTCTCCAGGTTTGTTGCTTGTTGCCTTCCAGGTCGTCGGTGCCCCACAATTCATCAACCTAAATTCGATTGTAGATTCTGAACGTCTACAACCATCACCAGAATTGTGCGGAATAACTCATGATGTTATTGGTTTTAGCCTGAAGAAGAACGACTTGTGTGGAGTTGTTTAGATAGTAGGTCTTGACATCTCGAACATTGAAGAATGTCTTATGGCTGATGAGGTAACAAAAACTTCACAATTCTTATATTATGAAAGTGATGTAGACGGCATTAAGGATTTGAAATTGGTAAAAAATGAACTTGATTGATATCAGAAAGAATTTCTAGTTATTGAATCAAAAATTAAAATTCTGGAAGAAATCAAAGAAACTCTTGAAAAAGAGGTTTCTAACTTGACCAAGGAATCTGAAAATAAAGACGCTGAAATAGCCTCTCTGAAATCTCAAATGTCGGAGAATGAAAATTCTCGTGAACTAGCCTTGAATGAGCTAAATGAAAAGTTGAAGAAACTTCTTTTTGAAAATGAAGAACTCAAAAAGAAAGAAGTGTCCTTCAAATCATTTGTCAAACCTAGTGACACTCTCACGGAGGTTCAATCATATATGAGAGATCCTTCTAAGAAAGGAGGACTTGGACTTAAAGCTCAATCAAGTATTTATACCCCTCTGAAAAAGAGTGATGAAAGGTTGACCTTTGTACCGGAGAAGTATATAGCATTGGTTAGAATGCTAAGACTCTTAACAAAGGGAAAGCTTCGCAACTAAACCTTTGAAGGAACAACAAGTCCCAAAGAAGATTGTGGAAAAGGTTTCTGAAAAGAAATATGATCCGTTAACTTATGATCATCCACAATGTTGTATCACTAGAAAGGGAAGCATCGCCTATTTGGGTGTATTTTCTACTGTGTCAGTCTATGGATATAGGAATGAGCAGAAACTAGTGAGGCTGCCATAAGTCGTGTTCAGAAAGCCAGTGGTGCTCAAAAAGGCATTGGTTATCCCAGCATCGGAAAGATCCTAATGCAACAATATAAAGAAGGACAAGAGCGATGGTGGAAAGCCAGGATTGCTTATAGCAATTATCAGATTTGGAAGCAATCCCAAGCCACTGAAAATCTGAATCCCAGGGCTAGAAGAAACTTGGTCAGAAAGACTAAGCTTGCTGAAATGAAATTTCAGAAAGCTGACAAGTCTCTGAAGCCACCACAAGGAACACCAAATAACATTCCAAGAAGGAAGATTGATTTGAGATCTGATGATTCAAAGATTCCTCCTTATGTTTTAAGTAGACAAAAACCTACTCCTAAGAGATTCATTAAGAAATGAATTCCCACATGAAGAGTGTTTAGCCTAAGTGGTTTTGTTTCTGAAGCAAGAACCTAACTCTTGTTTCCTATTTTATGCAGAACCCGTCATGGACTAAGGCCCAATGGCTATTTGATAGTGGATGCGGGAAGCACATGACAGGAAACAAAGCAAACTTGGTCCATTACAGGGCTTGTGATACTCGACCAAATATCAGGTTGGCGGAGGAGAATTAAATCCTTCTGTAGGATTTGGCAACGTCAAATTGGGGTCCCTTACGATCTCTGGCGTATTACATGTTGAAGGTTTGAAATATAATCTTCTAAGCATGAGCCAGTTTGCAGATGGGGATACTCAACCCATTGCCCAACTTATAGACATTAAAGGGTTTGGGAAGGGATGGGTTTGGGTTGGACCAAATCGGTCGGACCAACAACAGACCATTTCCACGAGGCCACTCAAAACCCGGACAGGTCGGGCCGGTCCGGGTTGGACCGGGCCCTTTTTTTTTAAAACAGGTTTTTTAACTATTTTAACAGCATAACAAAACAACCATTGCCAGATCCGCCACCACTACCGGCTTAGAAAGTTGACCGCAATCCGCCACCACCACCGGCTTAGAGCAGTTCCCACTGCTAGATCCGACCTTCTCGATCGCCTTCACAACGTCGATTGACGAACTGAAGAAGACGAAGAAGATGAATTGACAAAGAAGACAGTAGGAGACGAAGAAGTCGAAGAGAGCAGAGAACAGAAGCGACGAGAAGAGAGCAGAGAACAGAACATATTTACAGATTTATCTTTGTTGAGAAGTGAAGAGAGCCAAGAACAAAAGCGAAGGGAGCAGCTTACGTGACTGTGTTTGCACGGTGAGCAGCTTCAATTCCAGCAGATTAGAGGAAGAAGAACGACTGAATGAGGGTTTATTGTGTGAAGTGGGTTGGGTTGGGTTTTTTTAGCCTGAACCTGGTCCAATCCGAAATTTTTTAACAAATTGGGTTTGGAATGGGTAATGTTGAATATGGGTTTTGGATATTAACCAGCCTAGTCCATAATTTTAATTTGGGCAATGGGTTGGATTTTATCCACCCATTGCCAAGACTACAGTGACTCACACATTATTTTTCAATATTCTGACTAGTAACAAGAGTTGAAAGAGCCATTACCTGCTGATCTGAATCCTCACATTTGTCAGAGTCATTGACTTCATAATCTGAAACCTCATCTTCATTCAAATTTACACAAAATGACTTTCCTTTCTTCCTCAGAGTGTTTGCACACTCATTTTGGTAGTGACCCCACTCAAAGCATTGAACTTTTTCCAAGAGTTTTGGATTAAGTTTGGCTTGATTGAATGGCTTTCTAGGACTTTGACTACCAGAGGGAGGAGATGAGGAAGTCGGGTCTTCAAAGATTTTCCCTCTGTTAAACCTTTTGACTAAAGGAATCATATATTCTTTGAAAGGCAGCCACGGACATTTCTTCCTCATCATTACTGGAATCCTCAGATCCTTTGGATTTGAAATGAAGAGAAATGGCTTTGTTTTTTGTTGGTACTTCCTCATTGAGAGACAACTCTGTTCATGAGAACATGGAAGTCCATTGTGGCTAAGTTTTGAGTATCTTCCAGTATGTACCTTTTGGTAGCAAACCTAGAAGATAGAGATCGAGTAGCCTTGTAAACAAGTTGCTTATTGGAGAGTGTTTCTCCAAGCATTTGGCACGCGTTGGAGATGCCCAAGATCCTCTCAAAATAAGATTTGATGGTCTCGTTTCCTCCATTCTCATAGTCTCAATTTTGCTTAGAAGCATCATGATTTTGCTCTCACGTACACTTGAGTCACCCTCATAATGATTTTGTAGGATGTCCCAAGCATGCTTAGTAGTTGTACAATTCTGAATGAGCATCAACATGTGAGGTTCAATATTGTAAAAGATTGCATTGAGAGCCTTCTCATTATAAGAGGATTATTTCCAGTCATCCTCAGTCCATGAACTTTCGGGTTTGTTAATAACATCCCCGCCTTTGTCAGGCCTTTGTCGTGGAAGTTTGTAACCCTCTACAACACTCTTCCAAGCACGCGTATCAATGGATTTGATATGCATCCTTAGACGAATGCTCAAATAGTTATAGTTTGAACCATCTAAAATCAGTAACCTATTCGAAAGTGGATTATTGGAATCCATATTAGCCAGTACAAAAGTACAACATACCAATCAGTTAGGTGGTTGGACAGGACATTTGTACTAATATGTTGTTTTCACTTATGTTGGTAGCAATATTGGTACAACAGTGCGTGTAACAGGTATGAAATAAAGCAGTGGAAGTAAACAGAACAACATGCAAATAATCAGGTATATAGATATATACCTGCCGAAGCATCTCGGCAAATATCCACTAAAATAAGTGATGGATGTACAAAAAAATTCAATAGACCTTGAACCACAAAACACTAGTCAGACTAGAAAACCCTATTCTAAATCTATCTATCTATCTATCTATCTAGAAAACCTAGCTAGAAGAATACAATGACTAGTAAAACGTGAAGAGTATCTATGCTATGGCAATGGTGTTCTTGCTTTTCACGAAGTACTCTTCACAATGAGCTAGATCTTGTATTTATAGATGTTCAATCTGACCGGATCAAGCCCATGGAGTTTGTTGCTTATCTTTATCTTCAAGAGTCCACAAAATTTCAACTACCAAGAGTCATTTGCTTCTTGTTCACTCCAAGAATCAGTCGATCTTGATCTCTGGTTGAGATACGATTTTGATGGTGTCTCTCTTGATATAAGAAGACTCCGGCAAGACACAAAGACTAAACACACGTATAACTAGGTAAGTGTTAGTGAAGAATGATAATTAACCGATTAAACCTAAAGTGGATAAAACCGGACCGGTAAATTTTTTATGCATTGTGTAAAAACATTAGTTCCAACAATGTCTCAAACATCTTGAACTTTTAAAAATCAATCAAATCACATGTATATCATTCATTGCATGAGTACAACATATTCAGCAAAACAACCACACATCAGAAACCTCCTCCCCAAGCCTGTTCTTCAGAATGAGTTTGGCACATCGAGGGATTATATAATGAAGCACATGTCGTTCGTCATCCCCAATCTAATAAAGTGGACATAAGTATGATGAAGCACAAACAAAGGGAGTTTGCACTTCCTGAATTAAACACACAGTCCCTTACAGCTTTTTGTATCACACAATTAAACATACTTTCTATTTACAACAGAAACAAACTTAGCACACTTAAACATGCAAACTGCTAATAGTTAGAGATCAATCAAAACTCTTTAAACAGATGTAGTATATCCAGTTGACACTTTACTTGGGAGATATAGTTAGACTCAACAAAGAATCACACACAAATAGAGACTAATGCAGGAAAAGAAAAAACACACACAGATTGGACACATACATATATAAGGATAAGTACATGAAAGCTACCTTCCTCCCCAAACCTAGACTAGAGATGGTCTCCAACGAATAATCTAGATCGAAAGAAAGCTTAAAGTGTACTTTCAAGAAAAACGTGGTTGCTAGTTAACAAATTTATCTAGTAAACTAATGAAGATTAAGTTCAATTAAGCTGCCATATTAGCGACTCATGGCAATAAGGATGGTGGCTTGTTGCCTGCCACTTGCAAATTAATCACTTGCTAGTTCGATTGTTGATTATAATGCATGCATGCTCATCATCATCATATCATCTTCTTTCTTTTTCCTTTGCCAAATAAAAACCTTGGACTTCTTTAGTTGTCTTCCACTAATATACCACTACATAAACGTCTCATGAATATACATATGTAGCCCCATATCATATATAGTAAATGCCCATTTTCTCCTTTTACTACTACTTTTAGTAACTCAAAAATATCTTCCACAACCAAATTGACTGATGATGATCAACACTAACCTAAATATTTTACTGCGAAAAATCACTCTTGATCATCTTTTTATAAAAATAAAAGTTGCTTTTTGGTCTTTTAGAGCTAAGGTTTGCTTTAATTTTAAAGATTCCATTTCTGTTCCATGGAGTGGGCTCAAATTAATAATTCCAATTCATAGTAATATAATGATGATATATACATATGGGCAAATTTTTTCAATTAGTCCCCATCACAACAACAACAAAAACTTCTATATAAGATCACACACCCAAGACCTAACAATCCACACAATCAAACCAATCCTATTAACATCCCTTCTAACCCTATCTTTACATACCTATCAATATATACTACTACATAGAGATATAGGTACAATGACAAATTTGATCACACAAGGGAAAAAGATGTTCAATACCGAGTCCAAGGTTGTTATGAAAGTGATGATATATGTTGGTGTCATCCTCCTCCAATTCGGTTTCGCAGGTTTTGCTATAATAGCCAAATTCGCCTTGAATAAGGGAACGAGTCATTATACATTTTCGATTTATAGGAACGCCATTGCTGCTGTAATTTTCGCCCCTTTCGCCTTTGTCTTGGAGAGGTCCGATATTTCATATGTATACACGTTCATTTTGGCATGCATGTGTGTGTACGAACTTTTCAATAATAAGATGTTATGTTCTTTAACAGGAAAATTAGGCCAAAAATGACTCTAAGCATTCTTCTCAAGGTTATGCTTCTTGGAGTACTAGAGTAAGATATAAAGCTATTTTTCAACTTTTGATATTTTTCTTGTTAGATAATTAATTAATTAATTAATTTTAATTGTTGTGTAAAATACAGTCCAATTATTGGTCAGAACTTGTTCTACGCTGGGATGAAATATTCGACAGCGACATTTACCTCGGCAATGTGTAACGTTCTTCCCGCACTAACCTTTCTAATGGCTTGGATACTAAGGTATATACTACTAACTAATTACATCTAAATTTGCTATTAGTGACAAAAAGAGGATTTTCAGAATCTTTGTCTTGATTCATATGTTTGCTTTTATTTAGGTAAAAAGAGCTTTTAGCTTATTATGTCTCTTGCAAACATATCTCCTTCCGTGTTTTACATAAGCTTTGTTTATAGTTTACCAGTACCTTTTCAGCTCTATCAACTTTTTCTATAAATCGTTACGTGAATGTATAGCTTCTCAAACAAGTTAACTAATTTGAGAAGTTAAACAGAGTTATTAAAACTAGCTGATAACCTTTCTGGTCATATAAATTAAATAATAAAATAATTAAAATTCAGTGAAAATTGTAAAAAAAGTCGAGTTATTTTTTCTCATGTTAAGATAAATCATGCCACCTCACCACCTCAGTACTTATCACACTCATCAAATTTATCTAATATAATGTGATTTTTCTACCTCGCATTTGAAATTGAAAATTAATAAGTTAGAAGATTAAATTAATAAGCTTTGTATATTAACGGATATGATAAGTTAGTTGATGTAAAAACAAACCATCCAACTTACTTTTGAAATTATGGGATCAAATAAGCTAGCTAATCAGCTTTCACAGAAACAACTTGTAGTGTTAAGCTTATCAACTAAGAAAAATATCAGAAATTTGAATGTTTAAAATTCATTTGCCATGTATACATGATTACAGGGTTGAGAAAGTGGACATAAGAAAGCTACACAGTCAAGCAAAAATAATGGGAACTTTGGTGACTGTTAGTGGAGCCATGATTATGACCTTGGTAGCAGGACCTGTATTAGGATTGCCATGGACCAAAGACCAGCAAAATGCTTCTAATTCTTCTGGTGATGCTGCAAGTCCTATTAAAGGTGCTATAATGATAGCTTCATCAAACATTGGCTATTCTCTCTTCTACATCCTACAGGTATATATATTTGCTTAACTTGTGAAAGAACAAATCTAGCATGTCAAAATTATTAGCTAAACAGATTCTAAAATCTTTCTTCTGATCGCGGTTATTAAAAATGAAGTTAAGGCTTGATTGTAACTGTTGCAGGCGATCACGTTGAAATCATATCCTGCTGGTCTATCCCTAACAGCACTTATATGTACATTTGGAGCATTGCAAGGAATCGCCCTAACTCTGGTTGTTGAGAGGGGTAACACCGCGATATGGTCCATCGGCTGGGATGCTAAATTCTTAGCTTATGCATATGGAGTAAGATATAAAAAACTCATAAACATACTTTCATAAACTTGGTACAAAAAAGAATAAAAAAAGGGTAGCTTACTTTTACTTATTGTGTGCTTTATAATGATACAGGGAATTGTGTCATCTGGGATCACCTATTACGTATCAGGAGCTATAATGAAAGTAAAAGGACCTGTTTTCGTGACAGCGTTTAATCCTTTTAACATGGTCATTGTTGCGATACTAAGTTCCTTCATTTTCGCCGAGCAATTGGACGTCGGAAAGTAAGTTTCAAATCTATATGTATAAAAACAAAAGGAAAACATCATGATCATAAGTAACCTTTTACACTAAAACAAACAATATTATGTTAAATTCTTTTGAAAAAAGATTACTAAGTGAAAATGGGCTTTATAAAAGACTTGCTCATGGGGATCATGACATATTTGGCAGGATCGTAGGAGCTCTGGTGATCGTACTGGGGTTATATCTAGTCGTATGGGGTAAAACTAAAGATCACCATATTGAATCGTCATCAGATCCTGAGTCAAATTCGAATCATGAAGAAGATAAGTCGATGACGAAAACTCATGGAGAGAAAGCAGTTGGGGTGGATGAAAAAGGGGCAATATCAGGAAGTAATCTTGTTTAAGGATTGATTAAAGATTGGTTAATTTCACTTTGTTAGAGAGGAGAAAGGAAGAAAAGGTGTTGGAACAAGAGAAGACGTTTGTTGATTGAATGCTTAGAAGAGAACTCAAAGGAGAGGCTTAAGGGGGCCAGAAGTACCCTATGTTCTCTATCTATGGGTCATTTAGCTAGTTAACTGCGAATAATTGAATTGTGGGTATATCAATTGTTCATGTATTTCTCAAAGGGTGCTTGGTTAAATCAGATCCTCATTTTCATTCTTGTAATTCTGGTTTCAATGTTAATAAGTACGCAATAACTATATATCTTATGAATATCTTATTGGAAATTATAAATACCGTCAAAATCAAGTAAATTATCCGATACTCTATTTTATGTCCTTGTGGTCGAAATTAACCCTTTTCTAGATCCATGTAATTGAGTACTAGAATTTCAAGTCAAGTTTAAAAGCTTAAACGATTTTAGAATGTATCTTTTTTTTTGTGAGAATCGAATTACGATAGAATTCTAGAGTTAAGCGTGCTTGCTCTAAAGAAAATTTAGGATGGGTAATTAAATGGCTCATGTTCGCACACGAGTAATGACAAAATACATGAGAAAAAACTTGTGTTGATACAGTTGGGTCAACATATCACCCGAGAAGATGTTCATAAAATACCATACCAGCCCGAAGAGTCGAAGCTTAATTGATTAGTAGTGGTCGTATGTTACGAATATCATCTTGATAGACCTGGTAACGGTGTTCAAACTTAAATCTATACGTGAGATTATAACCCTGATACGAATTTTGTTAGAAAAAGTTCACTTATAAAGAGGTCTACGTAATAACACGTAAGTTTGGTGAAGAATTATGTGTGTCATTATTAGAGTCTCATGTAATGCTCCATTTGTAAGATATGTATATGATTGAATAAATGTCCTGGTGGAATGATTAATCATATCCTAAAGGAAGATCTATAAGTGATGGAAATCCAACTCTTAAGAACAAAATTACGAAGCGCATACCAATTACCAAATATATAGTTCGCTTTTTGCCGGCTTTTGGTTAGTCATGATACACAACACAATAAGGATCCTAATAGGATAGTTATTTATGTTATCCAACAAACATAAATAAATATCTATAATGTTACACCAAAATGTTTTTTAATTATGTTATATATATACTATACTATACTAGTATAAAGTTTCGGTAAACATTCCCACTCATTAGCCTAAAATGGAGGAGATCATCATCCAAGTGCAACTGTACGTATCAGCCTTGATTAAGCTTTTCCGATGAACAAATTGTATTTTTGGCACCCCTTCTAACTTAGAGAAAGTTTTTCGATAGGAATCCTTTAGATAAAGATCTTACTATACTTTCAATATATTATATATTGACTCCAACTAAAAATTTATTGCTAAAAATACTCCAATCAAAAGAATAAAAGGTGTGTCGGACAATATCAATACGGATCAGTACAAATATAAAAACCCTCAATTCAAAACACTAGCTCCTAAACATTTATTTCTATCACTTTCTCTCTCTTCTCTCACTCTCTCTGATTTATATCACCATCGAAGGCTTGAAGATAGCTTGTAAACATGAAAGTCGTCAGAAATTAACCGTGAAGATCATCGATTCTTCTCACCATTGTCGATTGTGCTTCTATGTCTTCATAAATCGTAAAATTTGATGTGTTTCGATCGATTTTTTTGACGATCCTTATACTTTGAAGAATCAAGTTGGAAATATTTTAGATCTAGAATTCATATATATTTTCGTATTTTAATGGTAGATATTTGTTATTATTGTTGTTTATGCATTTACAAAGTATAATCGTGCTTGTATAAGGATCAGACGGTGGTTTCAATCAAAATCTGACATCAATAATAAATTTAGATCTGAAGAAACAAGGTTACAACGTATTTATGTTTTTTCCTATACTTTCCATATTTTCAACGATACAATCCATGTTCTCTGGAATATTCCCAATGTTTTCATTTAAAACTAACTGTCGTTTTGTGCTCTATTTTTTAACATCATATTGAGTTCAATTTTTTTAATTGTATTATCCGATGTTCTTACGTATATATACTATCTTCTTACCAATACACCCCATGTTCTTAACATTCATTATATTTGCTATCAAATAGTTGCTCACTCCGGGTGAAAATATTATTTGAAACGTAGTCCATGTTCTCTACCATTTTACCTATGTGTTGCGTAATATTCACTATTTTCTAGGAAATAGTCGTTCTATATCCATATGAAAATTGAATGTGTAGTATACACCATGTTCTCTGCTATTTAATTCATGTTTTCAGCAGTTTGACCCATGATTACAATGTAGTATCTGCTCTGCCATTATGATACATTTGTTTGCATGACATCCCATGTTCTCTGCAATTTGACCCATGTTTTTAGCAGTTTTACCCATGACAACATTAGAGCAATTTATCATTCACTATGAGTGATTTTGTGTGCATAACATTAGATGTAATCTGCTATTTAGTCCATATTATCTGTTATTTGGTCCATGTTCTTACAAACATCACACATGTTTATACTAAATCATCCTTGTTCCTACTAAGATCATTTATGTTTCTTTTTCAGATACATCAAAAGGATGGACTACATATTCCGCACAAATAATTATGATGGGCTTGAAGTCGGAGAAGTAAATATCAAGATCTACTCCAAAGAAGATACTATTAGCACAAGAAAACTCTAAATGTATATATTTACAAAGAATAATTTCGGTTGTATTCAAACTTGTATATATACAAGCGTATTGGCGATTTAAAATATTTCTACATTCGATGTTTCTATGTATTACTATTTAAATGTTAAAATATATTCTCAACAATGCATTCTATGTTTCCGATAATATTGTTTATGTTCCCATTAATAATATCAACGTGGTTAGAGCATCAATTCCTAGAAAAAAATACATATTCTTAATGATATAACCCATGTTCCCAAGAAAATCGCCCATGTTCTTAAAAAAATCTGAATCGACCCGGACCTAGATCAGTGTCGGGTAGTTGATCTGTATCGGCTCCGATAAGTTAGTCAGATCAAATTCAGTTACTTGACTGAGATCCACTTAAATATCATGTTTAGTTGTTTAGTTGATAAATTGCAAAAAGATCCAGTATCTAGATAATTTATCTAGAGATCGTCTCTTGTGAGACTTTGTGTTTAGCCTAACTCTCTTAGAAATATTTGCTTCTTTTGTTCCTCATATAAGTGAAATAACTCCTGCTCTTGAAAAGTTAACTTTTAATGGAGGTATTACTGTTAGCTTTGTGGATCATAGTCATTTGCTATCGTTTGTCTGATGAAGAGGATTTTGCTTCACTTTTGGCAGAATGATTTATTTATGTGAATGGAGTTATTATGAGGTTAATTAAATGGACTCCTTTTAAACCCATGTAGAGTCTCCACTTGTAGCAGCTTAGACTACCATTAAAAATATTTCAATAATGTGTTTCAGTGTTGAAGCTTTGTTTGATATTTGATAGTATGGTTGGTAAACCACTCAAGGTGGACTCGACTATGACTTGTAGAACTCGTCTCGATATGGATGGAGTTTGTTTGGAAATTGATGCATTCAAACCTCTAATTGAGATCATCGATACCTTATAGGACTACTCCATAATGGACATCTAAAACAAAGTCCAAAACCAAATCTAAGACTAGTGATAGAAAACGGCCTCTCTTCATTGCTCCACAAAAAAATCCGACTTTTCAACCCGGATTCAAGTCATGAAACTCAACCATCAGTAGGAGCGTCATAATTAACGGGAACCATTAACATCCCGTTGATTCTGCTAGTGTTAATCTTGGAGACAAAGATCAGGAGGTTGTGGGAAGAAGAAGTGAGAGACTTCAGTTGAAAGCTTTGAAGGGAAAGAATTACAAATATTTGAAAAAAGACAATGACCTTGTTTATTTGTTTATGATATTGGTTAATATAATTACTACAATAGACCTACAACAAGCTTGGTGAGGAAATTAAAATGAATGTTTGAATGCAAAAGTGGCTCTATTTGAGAATTGTGGAGAAGATGAAGTACTTAATTTAGTTAATGTGTTAGAAATAGTGATATTTTGGATTCTAATTCTCTTTGTAGTAGTACTAGTTCATTTTGGTTCCTTTACTTATTTTAAATTGTACACGGGTTCTCATGAACCCCCGTGAATCATTTTTATCGCTTTCAATAAGATGTATAAAATTGGACCAAAAAAATAAATAAGAAAAGTGCAATTGTACTAACTATATACATATTTGATATTCCACAAAACATTTTCATGGAAATCTTTATTGGTGTTAAGAGAAAAAAGAGAAGAAAATAATAAGGAGTTAATCAAAGTGAGAGTAGATACATGTGTATATACAAGTGAAACAAACTTGAAGAGCATATGTAGAAGTGTATCATGAATACATTATAACTCTTAATTCATAATTCATATGTAATCAGATACTAACTCTTCTTGTACGTTATCTCCAACACTCCCCTTGATTAAACATAAGTTAGTGATAGTAATTGGTATGCGAGAGGTACTGCCTCGTTATAAAAAGATAACGACCGTGTCATAGGCAAAATTTCTACCATATGAAAAGTAGAATTACAAAAGAAGTTTAAATCAATCACAAAACGATTGATTAAACTTAAACGATTGTAATGTCTAGACAAGTATAAACGATTGTAAAGTCTAGACAAGAAAGACGCCACAAACTATTTATTCTGGAGAGATGTTCTTTAAGGGCGTAGTCTTGCAGTGCTTATTCTTCATGTATATATAGTGTCTTCATGGAGCATCAAAACAGGAAGTAAGTCGAACATGAGAAGGATGGCATGAAGAAGGAATGTGCCTTCTTGAATCAATCTTGTATAAGGAAAACTTCAATAGAATATATCTTCAATCTTTCTTTCCTTATAGCTTTCAATGTGCCAATAACTTTGCCAAATACTTTCCTACTTTATTTAGATTGAATTCTTTGTTTCCAAAGCAAGTCAAACTCTTTCCTTATTCCCAACTTGTTATTTCCTATAAAATATTAAAGGATTTTTACTAAACTCAACCCTCTTGTCCGTCTTCATCTCAAATTACCCTCTGTTGTTTGAATAGTTACAAATAATTTTAAGAATGAACTGATATCGAAAACTAATTACAAACGACCCCAAAAGTCAACGCCGGAGTCACAACATGCCTATGTTGATTTGGCATGCCATATCATCATTTATGTTATGTTTAATTAATTCTTGCTGGATATATGTAATTAGTTTTGCATGCATACTTACCCATTTGTTGACCTTTGTTTGACCTGCACGTTGAGAGTGTATGTGTAATATATTTATAGTTTATAAGGACGTATTTGTAATTAATTTTTTTCCTAGCTCAAGTATTTACCATTGTCCTTCGTATTTTTATTTTTTTTCAATTCGTAAAAGTCCTATCGCCGTTATGAGAAAGAATAGTAAAACTACGAACGAGAACAATGAAAATATAATAAGTGGTGTTAGGGGTTTTTTATTTACAGAAAGTAAATTCTTTCAAAACACCCCAAATGATAAACTACAATTTTTTTGGTGAAATAAGAATGTATCTATATATATTGATTCTAAAAACATATGAGTTTTTATATTATATGTGGGAGTTGTAATATAAATTGTAACCTCCAATTATGGCCTTAAATCACCAGTCTACTAAACGAATCAGTTTCCAACTTTTCGTCATTCTTGACACGAAAAAAAATATAAAATACTCCCTTCATGTCACGTCCAGACACATTCAATCCTCATCTTAAATGGATATTTTCCACTTCATTATTTTATACTTTAGTTTTTTCAATTCATTTATTTACCTGTAATTATAATTTTCCAATCTACAAGCTACTACATAATAGGTGACCTAAAAAGCACGCTTTAAATTAAGAAAAATCGAAGAAAGACATAAAACTAGCACAAGAAATTATAAGAAAAGTAGAGTATCCATTTTATTCTTTTTCGTTCATCCAATAACTCAACAAAAGGTGAGCAAATGCCTTTAATGAGTTGATTTATTATTGTTGTTGTTATTGTTAGTATTGTTATCGTCGTCGTCGTTGTTGTTGTTGTTATTATTATTATTATTAGAGTTGGTACACCGCGCTCAGCGCGGTGCACGTGTTTTTTTCAATGAAAGTATGCTTAAAATTATTGATGTTAAATAAAATCGAGAGTAAATTTTAACATACAGATAATACACTTATTTTTCTAACATCTACTTATCACATCCACGTCACTAGCTGAGGGTCACACTCTACTTGAAAGCCATCATCATAACTTTTCCATTGTCTTCTTTGCCTTGAGTTATGATACGTACTAATACCATATAACCTTCTCTTCTGATTTGATAGTCCTTGAACGATAGACACATGAAGTTCCCCTCTAAGTACTCTTGTAAGACTTGTTATGGCTAGGCACGACTCATTTTTTCTCGGACTCCATCATTTCCTAGGTGTTGACCACAAACTGACAAATGTCGTTGCGGCA
>JAYMSP010004954.1:0-14847 GCA_036897095.1 Plantago elongata
ATTTTATCCGTCGCTAGATTTAGCGATTCGTCGCTATACTGCGACGGATTTTATCCGTCGCAGTTTACCGTCGCAATACCTGTGTTTTCTTGTAGTGTATTGATGGACTAGACACTGGGCTAAAAAAATATGAGAATCTTCCAACTAGGGAACGAATAATGGTCGGGAATATTATTGCAACCGGTAAGGGCAAGTTGGAGCACTTCTACTCACTATCAGAAGAGGATCGTGAGGAGTGTGTGAAGGTGGAACTAACCAAATTGAATAGGCCTATCTGGTAAGTAACACTTCCAATGTAATAGTCAGTTCCATTGTGTTTTGTGACCCTTCAAGTTTGATGTAGTAATGCTAGGTCATTCAAACTATTACCTGGTGTCTTGCGTATGATAAGTATTGATGCGTGTGTTTGTATTTGCCATAACTTAACATGCTGAAGTTGTTTGTTTTGGCCATCAAACTTATTACGTATGGTTTGTAACATGCTATATTTTACACTTCAGTATTTGTTATTATGTGATAAACTATGGAACACATATCCACAAAGTATTGTGCTGTAATTTATGTTTGAGATGAGATCATGAAGCTTCATGTTTGGGTAAGTTAGTCAGCTTTTTTTGGTTTAATTTCATTTCATTGTTTGAACTCCAGTTGTTCATGATTGAACAAGTTGTATTTGCACCAAGGTTTGGTTCTGAAGTGAGTTCAGCCTCATATTGATGGAAATTGTACAATTAGAATGAAAATAGGGGTAATACAACTTGGTAATCAAAATAAAAGCAGGGGAAGCTTTTGAAGCATAGGAAACATGATAGCAATCCAAATATTATGAAATAAACAGTAGTTCTTAGGACATAACTTGATTGAAAATGAAACTACCAATCATACACTAATAATCTGACTACTACTTTGCAAGTATACCTCGCTTATTTTTGAAGACGAACATCATCCGGTTGAACAACACAACTAAGATAGAAAAGGACAACGAAGACACTACTCTCACAAACTCGCACTCATAAACCTCAACAACAATCTTCCATGATCAACCTTGCTTGTAGAATAAAAATGCAAATACCAAAGATGAGGATCATCAACATCAACCTCAAGCCTTAAGAATAAAAGCATCACCAACATTTAGGCCACTCTGAGTAAGGAGATACTCCCATCTATTGTAGATCTTTGAGTACTTTTTGCACAAAACAACTTTAATGTCCGCATCAAAGTGATTAGTAGGCCTCAAAGTAATGGGAATATTGGAGCCCTCCTCCAAAACAATTGTTGCAAATCCTTGTGGAAGCACCTATCATACAATAATCAAATATAATCAATGTTTGAGTACCGAATCGTGTCATTTGCATGAAGAGTCGGTTACTTACCACATGAAACCTTCCAGAAACAAAGCTTGGTTGCACAATTTATAGATTTGATTCCAGCACACTCGAAGTCTTTGTCACGTTGGTAAGGTTCGCAATTATCCCTGGAAATACAATTTCTCTTCCGTTTCACTTTCTGCTTGTTCTCCCTTGCAACACCATCACACTTTTATTTCCCTTTGCTAGCCTATCTGCTCGACTCCCCCACCTCTGCATGCTTGCCAGATCGAAAATCTAATCAATCATACAAGAATGAGCACACAAGTGCCATTAGTTAGAAGAAGAGAAAATTAGAGCACACACTCATGCATCAATGAAAGGGGTTGTTTCTAAAATACCTCCAAGGAATAACTTGGAAAATTTTCCCTTCTTACTCGAACTTTTTGCTGCCTCATTTGGAATTTCATAATCCAAATCGTCAGAGTCGTCCCAACTAGATTCCGTTGAAGTAGTAAAAATATATCCTTCCGCATCAGTCGTACCTGGAGAGAATTCCCTACCACATAAACGAAACGAAAACAATAGTACATTACGTAGGGTGAACTTGATTTCAATGAACTATGTTAGAACATCTATGCAATGTAATTTGTACAGGGCGATTTGAAAGACGATTCTTACATGATGGACCTTCATTAATGTGTAGTTGATCGAAGCCTTGGTCATCATTATCCGACAGATTCTCGACCTTAACGTTTTTCGTAGGAGGGTTTGGGAGCGGCTTCAAACAATTATCCCGATCATATATGGCCATTACGACTATATTCGACGGGTGGAACTCACAAAATATGAAGTCCCCCCACTGGAGTGTGTGGAATTGGGCAAATTCTGCCCAACCATCGCAAAGTCTGATTTCATTGTTCACACGTTGCACCGTTATGGTTCTCGAACCATTTACGCCATGAACTTCAACTTCCACTTCGTCATTGGGAACCATGTGATCATATAGTCGACATCATGCATGTGGAATTCTCTGTAAAAACGACATCATAAATCAGTTTTAAATCATACGATCTTTCAATGAAGAAAACAATTCGGTAAGAAACGGAATGAGTAGATTCAACGTATGAAGATATTATTTTTCTTACCCCGTATGGCCTCGATGGCTCAACGTTGCCATGAAGAACTTTCTCAACTCGTGCCCCATGTTGATGAAGTTGAGCAACAGTTTGAATCCAAATTGTCCAAGTAGTACGTGTGTGTTGGTGTTTCTTTAATATTGTAATATTTATAGACAAAAATCAACACCCACCATACAAAGAGATGGCCGTTACTGATGATGGGCCATTTCAATTTTGTGGAGGGACATTACCTTTTGGAATTTGATCCATTACCAAGAATGCAATTCTTCCAAGGTGGTCATGGTAGCATAGTTCCCATTTCTTCAATCAATATTCCATATGGTTCCAACTAGTTTGTTATGACCAATCTAATTCTAAATTATTAAAAGAATGTCATTACAGTAACCAAAATATAGTATTGTAATTTTGCAAGCGATGTTCATGCGTAAGACAAACGAGTATGTGGTTCGAAAATAAATCATAAAATTTAGAAATGTCATTTAAATTGCGTTGAAGGTATGAACGTAATTTAAATGTTTTTGTGAAATTATTAAAATCGGGTAAGTAAAATTTTCTTTATGTTACGATCATTAATCAATATTGACTAAAAGTGTGCCAAATCATTTACGTGAACAAATTGAGATATGTACAATGAAATCGTACATTCTTACATTAGAAAGCGAAATAAAGGACCTTCATCTTACTAACTACAAATACGTCTTAATATATCACCCACGAACTAAGCCAACTTTAGAAGCCCACTATGATTGACCACACTGGTAGGGAATGAGTAGTATTACAAAAAAAAAATTGTCCTTCAGTATTAGTTGCTAGTAACCCAGCCGCGATACAGAACATGTCTTGCTTGCTTCACCAAGTTTCGACATAGCTTTCATAAGTTTTAAAAAGGGTCATGAATGCACTCCAATCAGGATCTCCATTGTATGCATACGCCTTCGTCATAGGGTCAATCTACATGACATGAATTGTGAGTATATATATATCACAATAAAAAAAAAAAGAGGGCATACATTACTACGACATAAAAAGTTAAAATTACCTGCACAATTTGATTGAGCAAGCCTAAATCAGTTATCATGATAGTGTTGTTATCCGATGACCATCGTATACAACCTGATTTCAATACGTATCTGAAACAACGGAATCGATTGAATAAAAGGTTGAATTGACCTTCGCCATCAATAAAAGAAAAACTGTGATGACATAAAAATCTTGGTGTTCACTTTTGCAATAGCATCCTCAATCGCTTCGGGTTTATACGAATCGAGGTGAGTGTGAATTGATTATACAACAAATAGTTCCAACGGCTAGTGACTAACACTTCATTGCAAGTTTCACACCAAGGGGTGCCATCTGGGAAAAGATAATAATGTTGTTGTAGGGGATCAAAGCTTGCCATGTAGTGAGAATAGTAATATTAGTTTGCCCAGGAGGTTGAATTAGAGAAATGAAGGGATGTTGTATTTATAAGTTTCATTTTATGTTTGATCGGGAGTGGAATATTTTTGTACAACCTCCACTCAATGATGATATATACTTTTCGAATTGCCTATCATTGCCAATATACTGCCTATAGTCTTTCGGTTTTTAGTCTCGTGTCAATATAATTACGAATCGATAACTTCGAACTTACATCCTGACGCATATACGAAATGAGTTGGAAATGTTTGATCGAAAATACGTTCATGGGGTGACAAATAACATGTATTATACATGATTGGATGGAAGGCTCAAACTTATCCAAGACAATGCAAAAGGTGAGTTGTTCAATCACACTGCCTGATTCCATTTTCTTTCTTGGTGCAACTCGTGAATGCACTCCCAATGGAAACAAAATAGCTTCATTGGAAAGGTAATATATTGGTTCTTGTTCAATCAAGAAATGGTTCTTTGTGATGATTCGACCAAGGAAAGCAAAAACAAATGCACAAAAGTCATGACACTGCCACAAACTTCGGCTTTGAAAAGCAAACGGATATACTTGTTCAATGAAACTATTCATCATTATTATAAAATGTAGATGAGACAAAATATTCGGATGAAGCAAATGGTTGAACTTAATCATGTAATTAATAGCCAACTAAATCAAGTTTAAGGAATATACTTAAAGAGCCATGAATGAAAAACTTGAATTTTTTATTGGTTGACGTAGAAGAAGTTCCTAAATAAGTACAAATATACGTTGAGTTAGTGTAACGAGAGGAGTTAAACTCGACCTCCATGTTAGGCTCACTATGTAATTCATAAACCGTATACCATTATGTTTGTAGTCACTTGGTTGATTATTGTCGATGTAGCGTATTCATTTACTTGTTTTCCCACATTGTAACATGTTTTCACTAAACATAAATCACAATGTTAAATAAATAAATACGAAGGATGCAAGATGATTTTTATTGGCAAGCCAAATCGATATTTCACAAATAACTAAAGCACGCAATTCTAATTTACAACTTCGGAAAGCACGATACATTGTAGGTTTTCTTCTTCAAACACAAACCTTGTACCAAATGCTAGGGTATACACCTACAAACCCTGAATAATCATTCATAACGGTACTTTAACCCTATATAGGATGGCTACTTAATGATCCAGCCCAATCCCCAACATTAGCAGAGCCATTATTTTTTTGGAATGGCATGTAACAATCACCCTCGTTTAAGAGCCACTTATCATACCATGGGTTATTAAAACCCGTATTAGGAATGGGTGAGTGTGCCTCCGGGCCCGGTTTAGGTAGTCTCGATGTTGAGCTAATAGAACCTCTATTGAAATTGTATTGCTCGTGGAAGCTCGAATGCCTAGCCGGTACAAGATTAGCATTTATAACCCAATTAGGATTCCCAGCAACTCTATTATTATTAATTCTCCTTGCAACCGGATTAGGAAGTGCATTTGGTTCACCATTTTTTCCCATTAGACTTCTGAACAAGCGCCTACCAAATGTCTTCTTTGGTTTTGGGGGAGTTACTTCAATAGATGAACTTACAGCTATCACTAGAATACCCGCTGAATTTCCATCCAAGTCTTCTTCATCCTCTGACTCGGGTTTACCGAAAAATGAAACACAAATTCTCCCAATTTGACTCTCCTTGCATGCGGTAAGTGGCACCGTAATTGTAATCCTACATAGTGCCTTTTTAACTAGAATATAATGATCATACGAGGTGGTAGGAGTAGAACTACATAATTTAATTATGAAATAAATAATGGAGTAAAGAAATTTAGTATACCCGTTGGATAATTGTCCAATGGTGTCGGTCGCAATGAACGATATTTTCGGCTCGGTCATAGTAGACAACATGCAACGAGATGATCCAAGAGAATTGGTCGTGGCGGTCCTTCAACATGCTGTATCTTTTGATAACATCGTCCTTGCCAAAACAATTCACAGTGAAGTTTAGTCTGTGCCGAGCTACTTCAAGTGCAACAGAACTTATAAGGATACGGAATCCAGTAGTTTTTGCATGATTAGATAGTTCCTCCACCAAAATCCCTTCGCAATAGCTTGCCCAAACTTGACCACGTGGGAAAACCATCTTGCTTACGGCTTCTCTATTGGTGAGGATTGCATGTTGTCTTGATGCCTAATATAAGAAATTAATAATAAGCTACAAAGTATAAGGTAGTACGTTTAAGTAATCACTACCATGCAACATGAAGTTAGATAATCTCAAACGTTAGTACAGTAGGGTGTCATATGAAAGCACTTAAAAACTAGAACCTTTGTGATTGAACACCACTGCAATGTTTGTAAAAACTATGTGTATGGTGATGTAGTGTACAAATCTTTCAGTATCATATTTATAGACAAATTTTTACCACCACTACTTGTTACAAATTTTATTACTATTACCACATTACAATTCTATCCCTTTAGTTAGTACATATTTTAATATGATTATGAAACATGGTAATGCATCATTGTCTTTGTACACATACATGTGTCCTTGTACACATACATGTACACCTTTAATTTCATTCCAAGAATCTTACATCTTGTCACAATAAGAATCTTACATGGTGCAACTCATGTAACGTGTCCATTAATTGCATGAACCCTTCACATTACTCACTTTCATTCTCTATTTAACCAAGAAGAAGTTGTAACTTTTCATCTTTCATCTTCAACAGATAGTAGCAAAACAAAACTACATTTGAAATGGCAGCTTCTAGTTCTAATCAACCCATTGAATGGAACTCAGACGAGGAGTTCGACTACAGTGTAGATGACTTGGCAAAACTCGATGACCTTATTGGGGTTCCATCAGGTTCGAAGAAGTTTCGCTGTCCCGATCTACGGGATATTGTGGAGCATCCTCAAAAACCCCTCACTTTCATGAATAGGAGAGGTACAATTTCAACCATCATCCATGAACATACTCGTCACTTACCATTCTTGTCTACCGAATGACTTGTGTTACTCCGCTTCGTACTTTTATTGCATTACTGCTGCCTACCTTGATTGTTTGTATTATAACAATGTTTGTTTATTAATTATTCTCGTGTAGTGAGGGTAGAGAACCTTCGAAGACTCCAACCGCAAATTGGTGGAAGGTGGCAATGCACTGATGATTTCAGATTGTATTCGTACAAGGGCGGGAAAAGTCATTTCATTTACTACATCAACCTACAAGACTTTAGCATGGGTCGGCTTCTTCATATGATTACCAAACTTTCTTGTTGGAAAGGAGCAACAATGATGTGGTATCAAGCTTGTGGAACGTCGTACAGAAAGGAACTCAAGCCTTTGTGTAACAATGACGACATGGATGAGATGTGGTCGAACATGGACACATACAACAAGGACTACGGGATGATCTACTTTCAAGACTGTGATTTTGAATGGAAAGGGAATGATGAGGAGAAAGGCATGTCTCTTACTTATACACTGCCAACTATGATCCGGAATGTGCCTTTGGATTTCAACATTGATTACTATATCGAAACTGCAACGCACTATCACCTGCAAGATCTACAAATAGGCACCGAGCTAATTGATCAGCAAGAGATTTGTGGAGAGATGTGGTACATCACTTACGAGTCCTATCCTCGCAACATAAAACCGGATTTTGTTGTGGGGAATGCCACATTTCAATGCTACTCAAAGTGGATTTGAGCTTTCATAAAACTACTCACTTTCTCATTTCAGATTATGCTATTTGGTATGTTTTCAGATTATTCGGTTTTGTATGCTTGTCAGGCATTGCTTGCTTCCTGGTTAGTTTTTCAATCTACTAATATTGTCTATGTCAGATCTTTTTTTTTCCAACTAATGTTTGATTCAATTTCTACAAGTCTTTTTTGACCTTTCTATACACTTTTCTTTGCTTTCTATTGCGATCCAAACAATTCACTGCCTAACTAACAAACAACATTCACAATGCGAATAAAAAAGGTGCATCAATTACATAGACAACTACACCTCCAAAACATAGCATTCATTAGAACAAAAGCCGTGCAAAATACAAACTACCGGATGATTCACGAGTCCACAAAACCAGTTTCTCCTCTTGAAAATTGATGAACACCTATATTACATATCCATCATACGCTGCTACTCAGAATCACTACACTATATACTAGTACTAATATGAATTCTCATACATAATGCATCTTAACACCAAACACAACCGCAAGCATAATTATTCCAATCACAATCAACTTCACATACGATGACTTACTTTTCTCAGCCTGGAACATGTCTTTCAGCTTGTTGTTCTCATGAGTAGCTCTTTTCCAAGTATCCCTCAGCCACAAATTTATCCAGATTTTCCCTTTCCAGCAAACTCTCTGCAGCGGATAAGTCCTCTTGTGCTTTCAATTTTTCACCGTGCATGTTTTTTAGCATCATTCAAGTCCTAGGACTCAAAGGCTCGCAATTCCACTTGAAATAGCGACATCCAAACTGGATAATACAACAAATTAAAACATGTACGTGATTTGAGTTTACAATCAAGTGACATTATCAATTACACCTTCCAATTCAACAAACATACAAACTCAAAACAGGCACTTACCGAACCATTTGCACACTTTGAGTACGGACATCCAGGATAATCTTCCCAGTCAATTTCGTCGATGAGGATCTGCTTCGGCTCGCAATTACACCAATCGAATTCCATCATCATCATTTCGATATTTATTCTTGTGATCGAACTACTAGAGTTTGCGAATGCACCTTGAGTGACCATATCGAATTTGACATTCGAGATGGATGAACTAGGGTTCGGGAGTATGAAATTTGGGGACTAGGGTTTGGGAGTATGAACTTTGGGGATTCAATTCTTTGGTTTATATCACCAAATTCAAGCTTTCCAGATCAAAATTGGGATTTCCCGTCAAAGGCCCAAATCAGTTTACAAAAATGGCCGAGCTCTCTGATCTGCTAAGCCAGGCCCAAGGCCCATTAAACAAAATCTCATTTTCACTTTTAAAAACCAAACAACGGAATTGTCTAAAAACGTAACCCGGTTCGAAAGTTCACAATAAGAAACCAAACAAGAAATTCATTCCAAGTCCTCCTTCTAATTCTGGAATTCTGGTTTCTAAACAATTCCATGGAATTGTCATCCTAACCATTCCCATAAAAAATCAAACACTACCTTAGGAGTTGTTTGATAGCTAAGCCTAGTTTTAGGTGTTTTGCGACTATGCAATGACACGTTTGTTGGCATCTTAACGTGTTGGATTCGTTCACGTTGTCCGACGGATTACTTTTTGGGCAGGTACAATACTTGGTCCACATTGTGCCATGTCGAAATAAGAAGCAAAAACTGGGCTTAATCAAGACCAGCTATTGGACTGGTCTTAACTAGTCCAAGTTTTTAATCCACTTGCCACGCTGAAGTCAACCCTAAATTCGATGACTTTTGGCCCAAAATAAAAAGGCTAAGGAGAATAACATTTTAGGATTTCTACCAAACAACTCACCTACAAGACATGGCTTAATTAATACTACAATGGAATTAATTAGTCCAACACCAAAAATAATGTACCAAACACAAGATTGTGAAATCCCAAAATTAATATAATTACTCAATTCCAAATAAAAGTGAACTAACGAATTCATCATTTCTTAATGACCAATTCCCCACCCAAACGACTCCTTATAGAGTTCTTGAAGTACTGGTAGTAATAGCTTAGAATTTTGTCTGACACTTGACATACATGTCTAAATGATGCAATAGCTAAAACTTCGTCTTTTTTCATCATGTAGTGTTGTTTAAGTAATTTAATGAATAAGAGTCTGGGTGTTCAAAATCCGGACAGGATCAGAATACGGACCGAAACCAGACCGGATTATATGGTTCGCCAGATTGATTCCAGACAAAATCTGAAAATTCTATCTTGAACCAAAAAAAAGGATAATTAATTATGACATTTATATATATCTTAAGTAATCAACTAAGTATATTTATTTTCTTTCTTCATAACTCACAAAATATTGCATTTTAGTGTTTACTGTAATGGCTCATGGAATTCGTGTTTTGATAAATTTTGATAACTATTATTTATTGATAAATTCATAGTTGTTAGTTTCTAATTACTATTTACTAAATTATTTAGAAGAGTGTATATACAGACATACAAATTATATAGATATAGATATATAATACTACTACAGTATAGGTACCGTATTAGCTACTACATTAGTGTTAATTATTAATTTGTTAGATTTAGTAGTAATGAGTTAGTTTAGTTATTGAAACCAAAACATAATTAATTAATTACTTCAATTACATAAACTATACCATAATTACTTAGTTAGTTTAGTTGGAATATACACTTTTTCATGCTGAAACATTGATTACTATAAATTAACCGTACAAGAAACTGTGTTTTCAATTCCGAACTAGCTCTAATCCGGTCCAAAACTGGAACCGAACCGGTATATGTTCCTGATCAGTTTACGATCCATGAATAATTATGATATTATGATTTCGGTTGTGGTCGTCATCCTTTTGTATATGAATCCAATTGTTGTGCGTATTGCTCATAGCAGTCCCAAGATAACATCAATCTTGAGACAACTATTTCGAAATTGTGTATCAAAGCAAGACATTTGTAATTTTGCATGACAATATAATAGCACGTCAGATCTTCGAAATGTGCATCTAAAATCAACATTTAGTATAACGAATAAACGTGTCTCTTTCAGGTTGTCATATATTCCATATTTGTGCGTCAAAATAAAACTTATTCGTGAATGTACAATCAAGTGCGTGTATAGATACAATGAGTGTGTATTTCATAATTGTGCATCAAGACCAATATGTGCGTGACAATACAAACGATGTGTCGTGTCTCCCAAATATGTGTGTAATGAATAAAAAATTATTTGGGGCCACAACCATTCGTACTAAAAATAACATAGGGGCTTATTTGAGGTAGATTTTTCTATAAAATATAGTATAAGATTTCTCTACAATGCTCTTCCTCACTTATGCTGCTTCAACTTTTCGAGATTTGCTTAGTTAAAAATTGGCAACAAGCTCCGAACTTGATTCTGAAGATCAGGATCTATCAACACAATTTGTACTTCCGAATGAGGTACTTGAGATAGCCGAGCATGTTTCTAATGCTATTGTATTAGAGATTTTAGCGTGTGTTTAGGTTTAGCTTATACTATGGATCATTATAGGGTTCTCTAATTTTATTTTACAGCGTTATTTTTTTTAATCTTAGTATATTATATGAGTTTATATCGTTTTCCACAAATTATTTAAATTCTACAAGGTGGTAATTGGGATTGTCTAATTTTATTTCATCATTGGGGTCTATGATTTGAATTATTCGGCATCATCAAAATTGAGACATATTTATGATAAAATATTGTACTCTAAGATTTCTCTACAATGCTCTTCCCCATTTATGCTGCTTCAACTTTTCAAGATTTGTTCAGTTAAAAAATGGCAACAAGATTTGAGCTTAATTCTGAAGATCATGATCTATCAACACATTATGTACCTTAAGATGAGCTACTTGAGACAGTCGAGCATGTATAGTATTTGAGATTTTTGCGTGTGTTTAGATTTAGCTTCTTTTACAATGGATCATTGGGGCTATTTAAATTTATTTTACAGTGTTTTTTTTTTTTTATCTTAGTATTTGTTTATGAGTTCATATCTATTCTATTAAATATTTGTGCCTTTGTGGTGCTAAATTTTACAAGGCGGTAATTGGAGTTATCTAATTTTATTTCATCATTGCATTCTATGATTCAAATTGTTCAACATCATCAAAATTGTAATCTGTAAAAAGTGAAATCTGAAAAAGTTTATGTTTCAGGATGTGATTAATAATGCTTTGGGACTCGTATAAGCAAGACACACAATAATTGGAATCATTTATAGGGGGTGACGAGGAGAAGGAGGTGCTCGAGACTTAATGTTGCCCATAAGCTTGTTTATAGAAGTAATGAATGTACACAATGAATTAAAAAGCACGTAACACAATACAACCGAGGTTATTTGTACTTAAATCATTAGAACAGTAAAAGGTGCATCTATTTTGAAATTGTCCGTGACAATGTAAAGTGCGTCTCCAAGAATGTGAGTCAAAGCAAAACATGTGCATGACAATATAATAGTGCGCCAAATCTCCGAAATGTGCATCTAAAATCAACGTTGAGTGTAGAATTCAAAGAGAGTATCACGGACCCATTAATAAATGATCGTTTAAGAGATCAAACGAGATTTCTTAGGGAGAAATGGGGGTGAAAGCTTATTAAATGATTGCCGCCCATGATGCCAGCCCTACCTGGATTGTAAACCATAATCTGCAGGTTCAAAGGGACAACCGTATTGTGCATGGGGGATCGACCAAAGCACTCGGGAAATAAAGTTCCCAGCCTATTCCTATGATGAAAGAGTGATAGATTTGTCCATGGTAGGAAAATTGATAAACTTTTAATGATCCTTATACACCGATGTAATAATGTGGGGTAATAAAGGGTACTCCTAAATAAGAGATCACCTATATCGAATGTGAAGGGGGCCGCTTCTATGAGATGAAACAAATGGTTAAGTGCTTGTTTGGCATACAATTCAAGTGCCACTTGAATTGAGTTTTGATGTTTTTGTGTTTGTAAAGCAATCCAAATTGATGACATCAAAATGTTCTAATACTAATTGCAAGCATTTTAGGTCACTATTCATAAAGACGAAATATGAAAAACATCAAAAATTCTACAATTTAGTCACTATTCAAATACCAATCACATCATACTTACAATAATCATTTATCTCTTACACAACCTATAACAAACCTACAATACCATATACAATTACAATTCTATTGCAAACACTAATTTTAACAATCCAACTACAATTTGATCACTATTCATCCATTCAAACAGATCCAACTCTGATTCTATCCCAAATAGTTACTAAATCTCTAGAGCATTCGATGAATACTTCTAAGGCAGTCCACTACCAAAATGGACAACAATGAAAGGATCGATTAAAGTGTGAGGACATCATTGTCTTGTTACACACAAAATGTCGAACAGTTCAAGGCATCACGTCCACTGATTGACAAGTGTATCCGATGGTATTTCACTACGGAAGGTTCAAGGCTAACAACCACCTTTTCAGATGCAACGAATTCTCGAGAATTCTAGAATTGCATTTATTCAATTGCATGAGCATTTATTAGCCAATTTTATTCATGTGGGAGATTGTTGGATAATTAGTTTATTGACAAACCATTAGTCCGTACTAAACATAAAATGTGTAACTTAACTTGAAAGTTGAAATGTCAAGAGGACATGCCTTTGAGCAAATTTTAAATGCCATCCACCTTTTATTTTGATTTGTTTTATAGTTGATCACGTAGTGGGTTGCGCAAGCTACATGATAATGTAATATATGGGATCAAAACCAATTCTAGGTGTGAATAAAAGTTGTCTCGATGTAGTAAGGTACATATTGGGAGTATGAATATTATGTGAAGAATTCTTTTACATTACTTCCATATTATTACTCTAATTGTAACATTTATTTTATTAATTTTTGGAATTAATGATGAGTTAAAATTGTAATTCATGGCATTGCACCTCTAATGAGGTTTTATTTTATTGCTTGAGTTATATGGTGACCCTTGAGGTAGCTTTCTTGGCTATAAAGAGGTGATCTCACCACTACTTTGGAGGACACAACAACAAAACACAATCTTCTCCTCTCCTCATTCCTTGGCATCATCATCCATATTCCACTATATAGATTTGCATAGTAGACATACAAGAGAGTTCTAACTCTTGAAGGGTTCAAATGAACTAATTTTGTTACTTCCAAATTAGTTGTGATTGGACGTTGTATCCTGAAAGCACATTGTTCAAGTAGGACCGAAGCATAGAAAATCGGGCAAATTATACTTAAAGGGAAGTGGTCACACCATTGTATCGTCCATGATTCAATCCAAATATTTTATACTTGTACGCTTCCACTAACACAAGAAAGTAAGTGTAGATATTTTTTTTCTCATGCTTATTGAGTTTTGTGAATTATGATTTGTATAATATAACAATCATATTATTATCTTTTGATGGCATGTTACGCGAAGGAAAATCAACCCGGAACTGACATATAATATAATAAAAAAATTGTATATCTCACACTAAATGTAACTGTATCATTTTTATTTCACAATACAATATTTCACTCTATAATATAGTTTCATATTGTTTTTTTATATTTCATTTTTTAATTATTTTTTATAATTTCTGCCTCAGTTGGATCCTGAAGTGAATGCACCTTTTTTTTTTATAGGTTGCTCTATTAGGCCTTGTTGCAAGGATAATTTGCTCTCTCATACAAATGATCATTAAGGGCCCATAATTTATTCTCGTTTTCTCCACTTGGAATACAACTTCCTACCGTCTAATATACTTATAAATCATCAAGAGACTTCCCATAGAACTCATAAAATGATGGATTACTTTTATTTGGATGAGCTATGAAGTTGATGTCTACTGTTAGGAAAAAAAGAGAGAATAGAGGAATATAGAGTTTATTCCATAGTGTAAAATGTGAGTACAAGTAAGGGTATTTATACAAGAGTAAAGTAAATTCAAGGGACTAGGAGCATTGAAGAGGACACCCACTACTCCACTACTCCATTAACCATTAAACTCCTTAATCATCCACTAAAATGTACATTTATCTCTAATACTCTCCTTAAATGGACATGAGTTGGTGATTGTTGGTACGCGTGAGAAATACTGTCTCATTAAAAACTTGCCAAGAAAAATTCAGTGGGATAAAAACTTAGTCAAGGGAAAAAGAGTGTCGTGCGTAACCAACTCCCCTGATTAAAGTATCACATCACTTCCTTGAGCTGTCGCATTCCAATCTTTCGAACCAATTTCTCAAATGATGATGATGGAAGTGATTTTG
>JAYMSP010004955.1:0-14843 GCA_036897095.1 Plantago elongata
GTTAATCGGCCAAGATGTGATTTCCGTGATGCAGTCTTCTTGTGCTATACTATCTCTGCTAATATACCTTTTAACTCTTTCAAAAATATAAAATTTGCTTCATAAAATCAGGAATTTCCCTGGATTTCTTGCTAGTATGTTATTTTGTTCTACCTGTCAACTGCAGGTTATACCAATTGCAATTTGTCTGTGAAATTCTTAATTAAGTGATATTTAGCTATTATACTTGAGGTGAATTATGTGACTGATCAAAGATTTTTAGCTATTATACTTGAGGTGAATTATTGTGACTAGTCAAAGATTTTTAGATATTATTCTTGATGTGGATTGTGACTGCCTTATCAAACCAGAACATGTTTCCAAGTAATAGAGGATGATTAAACAAAAACATGTTTTAAACCACGGGTGCTTGACCATCATTAGTCCCTGTCTGTTATACTGTTGGTGCTTGACCATCATTAGTCCCTGTCTGTTATACTGTTGGAGTGGTCATCCCTCCACTCAAATCGAAAATTTTATACACAAATTTTTTTATTTTTATTAAAAAATATCACTCAAATTTTATACCAATCAGTATGATTTACCATATGCATTAAAACTAAATAGGCATGTTTGTAACCATCAAGTTACTTCTTCTCCCACAACACCGATTATGGCACCTATGCATCTCGTGACTCAACCTGAGATGCAGAACAACCCACAAACTAATGGGGTTGATGGTGAGAGAGAAACTCAGGTTACTCAATTGTCCACAAATAGCCCCCATCATACTACGCAGCCTATCAACCGTGCCTTGAGTAATACAAGTACACTCACTGATCATCAAACAATGCCAACTCTATTGCAGCGGAGTCCCAAAATGTGATTGAGAATGAAATCTTGGTATAAAAAAAAGAAAGGGCAGGTATGCAACTCAACTGTAGATGCTCTAACTGCTGACCCATAGGACATGTTGTGGATAGTCTTGACAAAAAAGGTGGCTGACCTATTAAGTCGAAGATTTTCTCAAATTATGGGATATCATGTGCGAAACAAATCTCCAGTCATGTACCCTAACTGGACTTTAGTTCCAGATGAGATCAAAGACTCTTATTGGGATATAGACCACAACAGATTGACTAATTAGACTCGGTGAAGTTCACCCCCTCTTCATCTTCCTTATACTCGGTTGCAATTGGAAGGATGAAAGGAAGATCTAGGGTTACAACATCTTTATCAATTTTGGTATGTATCTGAACTTCTATTTTATATATTACTTTGTGTTTCAATACTCATAATGCTATCGCTTGCACCTTGAAAAAACACATTATTTTATTGTTAATTTTATGTTAGGGTTTCTGGATTTGGGAAGTGACTCCATGGAGAATGAGATTTTGATGGTTAGTAATTTATACCATTCTCTTATGTTTACTTATGTACTAATGATGTGATTTATCTTATTTACATATGTTATTACAGTTATTGTAAATTTCATGCTAAGCTTTATTTTGTTGCAATATGATAGGGGCCGATTGTTATAGAATTTGAATGAGCATTTGAATGGTTTTTGGTGAAATTATGTTTGGAATAGAATTGAAATTGGAGTATTTAAAGTGTATTTTAGACCAAATCACTGTTTATCGACTCAAATGGATATTTAAATGCTTGGCCAATCAGCCCCTAATACATCACGTGTCAACCATTGTGACTCTTTTCATTTTTCCTTATGAAGTTCCAGATATATATATTGATGAGTTGTACTATTGTGATGATACTGGATTTCAATCTCTTGCCGTGTAATGTTCGAGTACAATGTGAATACAATATTATAAATTATTTGTAATCATAATATTCTCAAGTAATTTTCAGAAAATTTTATATGTAATTTTTTTATGTTAATTATTAAATAAAAAATAAATCATTGGATCGATCAGGTAAGGGAGACGATGAGCAAGGAAGACCTTGAACTTTTCGTTACTTGTTGCTGGAGAATCTGGGGGAACAGAAACATGATTGTTCATGAGGAAATGGGATATGAAGGAGCTGAAGCAGTCAACTTTGTGCACGATTTCCTGACCTGCAGGTACTTACAAAGAGGCGCAACAGTTCTATCATGTGCCAAGATGTACCACCGGAAGGACATCAAGGGATGGAGACCACCATCTGTGGGAGTACTAAAGCTAAACTTTGATGTCCCCATTAAATCAAACCAAGGTGCAATGGCAGCTGTAGTTGTGAGGGATAGCACATGAGTAGTTCGCGTGTGGAGGAAGATACAGTTTAGAAACATCAGTGATGGTGAGATCAGAGAAGCACTTGCAGCTTGATGTGTAGTGAATACGACCCAACTTGGTTTACGGGAGGTGATAATCGAAGGTGATTGATGATCACAACTCATCTCTATCCGTAGCTGTAAGTATCGTCGAGGACATCAAGACTATTTCTCATTGTTTCATTTATGTTTCTCTTTGTTTTGTTAGGAGAAATTGCAATAAGTTGGCACATGATATTGCCAATTGTGTTGACATGGTAGATTCTGGCACCTCTGATATACCAGTACCAAACTTTGATGTACCATGATATTCTTCCTATGAATGGAAATTTAATTCTAAAAAATAAGATATTTTTATTAATATTTCGAATATACTATATATAGCAATTCTCGAAATATTTTTCCGAAAATTACAACCCTTTTTTTTTTAATTCTCATTACTAGTTATACCAATAAATTATTCCTTGGCGATAATTCATGCATGTTTGTTGGTAAACATGGTTTGGTGACACACCCTATCAGACGTTACCAAGGACTATCTCCTTGGTATTTAACAATCGGCAACTAATTGTTCCTTGGGATGATCATATTACTAACACAGTGTGGGTGGGTATTTATTTCAGACGAATGTAAACGCCGTACAGTTTTTATTAAACGTATAATGTAATTTTACATATTACGAACAATACAATAATTATATTTAATAAATTAACCTTATAATTTTAAATAATTATTAATTTACATAAAAAAATATTTAAATATATTTATTTGAATTAATCATATTATCTAAACAAATAAATCGAAGAAACTTTGAAAAAATACGAAAAATACGAAGAACACCAAGTAAGAACACGAAGATCTATCACCGAAGCTCCGACCGAAGCCGGAGCTCCGGCCAATTACTCCGACCAAACTGGTCGGATGTGCACAGCTCCGACCAGGCGCATCTCCGATCTACCAGGATACGGTCAGATCGAAGTTAAATTTTTAATTTTTTAAAATTTTTAATTTATTTTTAAAAATTATTTTTGTAAAGTTAGTTAATTTAATTATTAGACAAATATTAGCGACTACGAATGTAAATTATAACATTATAAACATCTCAAATTCATCATTATTTGTAAAGTATGATTATTAATTTTACAATATTAATTTTGTTATATTATGGTATCGTAGTGTATATATGTTCATATATTTTCGAAGATGTGATAATTTGATAAGTTTTACGAAAAATGGTACTAATTTTATATTTATATAATTTATTAAACCTTTTATAATATATAAAAATGTGTCATGCGTTTAATAAAAACGGTGTTCCGTCTAACACTCCACTTATTTTATTACTACCTATCCTGCCTTGGTAATTGTTTACAATGCCGATGAACTCCAATATTCCTTGGCAATTGTATTAACCAGGAGGGTAATAGGAAGGAAATAGTACCAAGGAGCATGCATTGGCGAAAATCTATTACCAACTAATTTATACATAACACCAACTAATATTTTCCTTTGTGGTGCCCCATGTTTTTGTAGTGAATTGAACAATCGCAAATCTACCTAGAACTATTGTCTTTAACGTATTGTATAAAATTATATAAATATCTAGACTCTATAATATAATAACTTATATCTATAAAAAAAGTTCAAGACAAATAGAACATAAATGTTCTTGTGTAATTGTTCTAATGTTGTCTCTTTTTTTAACCATCAATTATATAGATATGTGCACTTACTGTAAATCTGTTTTGAACAATTTCATATATACCGAAATAATGAATTGAAAACAACTGCACTACTACCAAACCTCAATCTTTGCAGCTCTCTCGAGTGGTTTCCCATCTCTTTTAAGAGATATCTCCTTCGTCTTCTTGTTCTTCTTCAGATTCTCTGTTTCTTTCTCTTCCTCTCCTTAAGCTCTTGGCAACCTAAGGAGGTATCTGGGTCTTGATTCAGATAGTGAAAGTCTTTTTAATAAATGTATGTGTGCAATATGCTTAGAAAGTGTGTAAATACTCAACATATAAATAATGCGAAAAGTAAGTACAAAAAGAAAATAACACAATAGATTTTTTATAGTGGTTTCTGAAGGTAGCATAATCCCTCACTTGTTCCACTTGTCCTTTTTTAGGATATGAATTTACTAAGATAGAAATGAGTAGCCCTTACAATCCTATCTGCTGATCCCGTTTACGCTAGATTCCCAATCAAGTGTCCTGAGGTTTTTTTACTCAGTAACCTCCGGAGTTGTTCCTTATAGTTTTCCAAACTAATTACTTCTTGTACTCCACGCCATTCTGGTGTTGGTTAAGGAATGGTTCTCAGATTGACAGATTAGTAACTACCACAGTTATGTAATCCAACTTTTTGGAACAATACCCACTTTAACACAATTTGTAATGTGTCTTGATATGTTCTTTCTGACCCATGTCTTGATGTACGTTTAGGAGAATGAATGACCAAGTAAGTTGCAAGAATACTCGATTCAACTCCTTTAAAATATGCAATACTTAATTGTTTATGACCAGGATATAGAACTTTCGTGCTACTTAATATCAAGAGCTTGTAGTCGCAATAGTAAGCTAGCCCTTTCTCAGGACTTGAATTCACTTAGATAGAAATGAATTACCCTTACAATCCTATCTCTTGATTCCGTTTACATTAGGTTCCCAATCAAGTGTTCCCTTGAGTTTTTTTACTCAATTACCTCTGGAGTTGTTCCTTATAGTTTTTGAAACTAAGTACTTCTTGTACTCCATGACTTTCTGATGTCGGTTAAGGTATGGAAGTCTGATTAGAAAATAAATAACTTCTATAGTTATGTAATCCAACTTTTTGGAAGAAGACTCACTTTAACACAATTTGTGATGTGTGATGACATGTCCTTTCTGACCCAAGTCTTGATGTATGTTCAGGAGAATAAATGACCAAGTAAGTCGCAACAATACTCTATTCAACTCCTTTAAAATATGCAATACTGGTTTATGATCAGGACACAGAGAACTTTCGTGCTACTTAAAATCAAAAGCTCGTATAGTCGCATCAGGTTCTGTAAGTTCTATAAATAGGCAAAAAGTTTGGATGCTTGAAAGTAGACTAGTAAGTTCTGTAAGTTTCACGTGTTAGTGTGTTTTTCAAGAATTCTAAGTGGTGATATTTACAGGTGAAAACAAGCCGTTTAACTTACTATATATTAGGCTCTTGAGATGCAAACTACAAAGTATATGTTCTTATATTACGATCATAACTTTGTCTCTTCTTCATATATTTTGCTTTTGGTCAGTGAGCTATGTATTCGCATTAAATGCATTGTACTAGCTTTTATCAAGTAGTGCCAACGGAATAATGCACGTTGTCTGAAGTTATGCATGTCTCTTTCATAAAACACTTCTTCATACACTTAATAAAACATAGTTTTTAAGAAACTAATTTTCATTCAATCAATCTATCTTGAGTATATATTTAGTTTCTGAGGCACAAATTCTTAGTCTTGAGTAATCTTATGTAGTCTTCGAATCTTCAGATAGCTAAACTTTTCTTCTGGACGTCTTCTTCTTTAAAGTTCAAATGTAGTGATTATTAGATACCTTTCTAAACTAAGATAAGTTATTATGGTCTAATGATTAAAACTAATTCTTAACAGTTGATCGGAAACAATTAAATGAGAAGTTGAGTCTGGAACAGAGTGGGAGTGTATATTATCTTTCTTTTCTTGGTAAGATATCTTCAATCTTTCCAATAGTTTCTTCCACAAGCTGGCATCAGTGTAGTTTGTAGGAAATTCCAGAAAGAGTAGTTGTCTTGGTGACAGTGTAGTTTGTTTTTGGTGACCATCAAAACTAAACAACATCAAAACAAGAAAACTTGCCAAACTTCTTTATACCAATGTAACCTTTTCACATATCTTGTTATAGTAAAAACAAGAAAGAACGCAAAAACCATGAAGGTCACAAAACCTACTTCCAACCTCAATTCTCCTCACAAGCCACACATGAATTTCATCCCTAAAAACTATAATAACCCAACTGATTTCCACTCAAAACTGATATTCTATCGATCACACTAGCTAGTCATCATCTATCTCATCCATGGAGAACCGATTGCTATGTCACCTTAGAGAAGCTCTCCTCTTGCATCATCTATATCTTTTGCTTCTTGTACTAGCTTTCAGTATAATAATAATGGATCCATTTCACCTGAGTCCAGTTGGAGGTGCGGATTTTAAACCTCAAAAGAATGATATAGCACCTTACGACGAGGTCATGGGGACCTGGCCTACAGACAATCGGAGCCGACTGCAATATGGGAAGTTGGAGTTTAAGGGTCAAGTCTTCGGCCCTGAGTCCCTCGAGTTTGACAACCTGGGCCGTGGCCCTTATACTGGTTTAGCTGACGGGCGTATAGTAAGGTGGATGGGGGAAGATGCTGGATGGGAAACATTTGCCCTTGTCACAAGATATTGGTCAGTCTCTTTGGCTTCTAATTCTCTAAAAACTATGCTGGTACTGGTAGAGTAGACTACCAAGTTAATGTAGGAGTCACTTTTACCGGCTTTCACTGGAACAAAATCAAAATTTGGTTTTTATGAAGAAAACAAAAACAAAAAAGCAGTTGCTACAAACATCATCAACTTCAGACATATGAAATGAACTTGCATATCATAGCAAGCCTTGACGAATTGATCTTTCAGGTCTGAAAAAATGTGTGCAAGAGGTCCAGCTTCAACTACACACAAGCAATGGAAGTTTGAGACTAAATGTGGGCGTCCCCTAGGCCTAAGGTTCGATAAGAAGAGTGGGATCCTATACATTGCAGATGCCTACTACGGGCTTCTGTCAGTAGGACCTGAGGGAGGCGTGGCCACTCCTTTGGCAACACACGTCGATGGGGAGCCGATCATGTTTGCAAACGACCTCGACATCCATGACAATGGGTCCATATTCTTTACAGACACTAGCAAGAGATACAACAGGGTGTAAGTTCTATGTTACTTAATACTAAACGCTAGGATTCTGGTAAGGTGGGAATTATAAGTATCATAAAAACAACATTTTGCATTGCAGGGGGCACTTTTTGATCCTATTGGAAGGTGAAACAAGTGGAAGGCTTCTTCGATATGATATACCTACGAAAACGACACATGTAGTCCTGGAGGGATTAGCATTTCCAAATGGTGTTCAATTGTCTAAGGACCAAACATTTCTCCTCTTCACTGAAACTACAAATTGCAGGTAGGTTTAAAGAACACTTGCCTGAGGATGGGTAGCCATTCAAATGCACTAATGAATTTCTACTGTCTCTTATTAATCCAGGATCATGAAATACTTTCTAGAGGGTCCGAAAAAGGGAACAGTAGAGCTCCTTGCAAACCTACCAGGATTCCCAGACAATGTAAGGATGAATGAGAAAGGCAATTTCTGGGTAGCAATAGATTGTTGCAGGACTCGAGTGCAGGAGATTTTCGTTCACAACCCATGGCTCAGAAGCATATACTTCAGGCTGCCAGTACCTATGCGGTACCTAGCAAGGTTAGCAGGGACACGAATGTACACAGTGATATCACTGTTGAGCGATAAAGGGGAGATATTAGATGTACTAGAAGATAGGAAAGGATCAGTTGTGAAGTTGGTGAGTGAAGTGAACGAAGTAAATGGGAAACTTTGGATCGGCACTGTGGCTCATAACCACATTGCCACTCTTCCTTACTCTCCAGAAGGTCAATGATGTGTTACAGAAATCAAATTATACGCTATTAATTATATTCTTAATTAAATAATTTTGCAGAATATTTATGATCATGTTACTGCTAGACATAGGGTGAACAGGAAGGAACTAATGAATTTCTTGTTGGATCAAGTTCTGAACTTAATTCTCCATGAGCAAGAACACTAAACCTTACGTATTCTAATCTCTAACCCGCCACACCTGCACTAAACTCAATCTGCAAAAAATAGTTCACTAGTACATCAACTGCGATTAATGTTGCTGCTTAAAGAATGATTCACCTCTGTCTATAAAAGAACATTGATACGACAAGAAAGATGAATATCTGGTCTTCTTTTGGCACGGACTTGTGATATATTTTCTTTTCCTACTATCCTCCAGTCATACAAGCAACAAAACTCGTAAGAACACAAGCAATCAAAATCCAAAAGCTAATGCTTTCTCCAAGACTGGAGTTGCCCATGTTGGCCCGCCTAGCATCAGTTTTCCTCAACATTTAATACACTGGCTCTAAAGGCGCCTTGTTGAACCCCCCAAAATTCCAAAACTCATGTACCATAGAACGCCCCACAAAGAAGGATACTATGGATTATGCATCCACCCGTGACACGTGTGTGCGACTGGGGACTTAGAGCGGTGGGGGGGGGGGGGGGTTTGAGGGGTGGGGGGGGGGGGGGGGGTTCAACTCATAAACCAAGAGCTGGCAAAAGAATCTGACATTCTAAACAACAGTAACTTCAAGAACAACTTGCAGTTGATAATAGCAAGATAGACTCTATAAACCCACAAAATGTAGTATATACCTAAGAAGGCTAAATAAAAGTCACTGAGCTATAGGAGACAACAAATTCCAGGCATGTACAAACCAACCTCGAGCATCACAATACACATGCCTATTTCAAGATCTAGTCACTGGATGACCCATCGGGAGTAAACTCTTTCTGGACAGGAGATGTCCTAGAACTTTTGAGTTTCATGTCTTCGGCAGCTTGCTCCTGCTGATGTATTGTGGCTTGTTGCTGAAGCTGAAGGAGCTGATGCTGCTTTTGAGAGTGTATCTGGAGCTGCTGAAGCTGCTGGGTAGTTAATAGTGTATGTAAAGCATTCTCGTTGGCATAGCGTTGCTGATTTGTGCTATAAGAAGCAGGAATATTTATCATATGTCCACCACCGTTTGGAATTGTTTGACCAGTCACTACCTTCAGATGCTGAATCTCTTCCTTTAATGCATCGTTCAAAGCTGCATATAAATTTCAGAGGTGCTTTTAGAGACCACACTGACTATGGATTTTCAATAAGGTCAGAGGAACAAAGAAAATTTTAGAGTCTGACCATCCTGTAAGTGTACTTGCTGGTCCATTGATTGCAACCGCAGTTTGAGTTCACTGTTAAGAGCTGCAAGGCCAGTTGTATCTCTCTACATATGAAAATTGAGATAAAATAGTCAAAATAAGGGGCTTCAGTTACAGTTTGCTATATTGAACCACCAAATAAGAAACTCCAACAGAAGCATTAAAATCACCTGCAACAGGGTTAACTGTGCAGCCAATGAAGTTGCTTCGGTTTGCAACGTCAGAACTTTCCTCTCGAGCTCAGCTATGTACCTCATCTTCCGCTCCTTCGACCTAGCTGCCGATTGCCTGTTTGCCCAAATCCTAAGACAAAAAATACCAGCATGCATAGAGTAACATGAGAGAATGTGACGTATCAAATTTAGACTCAGGCTCTGCCAAGAAACTAGAAAAGGGAACAACAAAATGCTGAATGATGATTGAAGAGAAAATAGAGCAGTGACAATACACAAGTTTCTCACCCGACAATTTCTTTGAGATTATAGAATAGACAAGCATTATACAGAGCAAGACACTGATATGAATACAATCCATGGCTAATGGCAAGACACCCTATGCCCAAACCAAATGTCAAATTTAAATTGAATAATTTTCAAGGTCGACCTTGACCATAAATTTGATTGGAAAAAGTAATTAGCAAAATGATATCGGGAAGGTTCACAATATGTACTTTGATAACACAATATAATAAAATATATAACTGCGGGGAGGGAATAACAAACAGATAAATGGACTCATACAATGGTTTACTTGCTCCCATTTTAGAGAGATGTCATTGGTACGTTATTAGATGATTCTCAAAATATCATCTGTTGTAAGAGAATGAGTTAAACACTCTTAAACAGTAATAATTTTCTTTTTTTCCTTTTCTGATGATGCTTATTGCTTACTATACACATACAATGGGTAGAATAACAGTGTCCCTGATTATTTTTTGGGGCATTGAATCTAAAGTCCCCAATAAATTAAAAGCCCTGCCCCAAGTTAAATGAGAGTGGCCAGAAAAATAAAAGCTAGCTGGACTTAAATAAAGTCAGTGGTGCACGGCAGCCTAGTAAAGTAATGCTCCTCAATCCCCATATTATAATAACTATAGCCCATATTATAATAACTATAGCCCATGTTCGATCACATAGTTTTCGTAAAACACAGCCCACAGTGTAAACTATAGCATCCAGGTTTTTTCCGAACTCTTTAATTACAGATATTCATAAAAAATATTGCATGGAAACCAAGGAGGTGCTTATACAATTGTCACATAATTCTTCACCCTCAGATACTTTCTCATGCTTCGAGCGAGAATTGGCCTCCCGAACCTGGGATTCATCCAAAGCAATTTATGATTTTTTTTTTTTATAGGCACAAGTTTCCTTTGTTCAAAACTGAAGAATTTGAGGAGAAAATGCCAAATGCACAAGACATGTATTGTACAAGGGAAAATTAAATAATTTTAAAGCAAACTAAAACGAGATTTTTTTATTTACAAGCATATAGATTGTAGTATATAACATGTAAAATCACAAAGAGACAATAAAGAAAGCTACAAGACTGGGGAATACGTATTGACAGCAAAAGATTAACTGCGGCTGAAATACACAAGAAATGCTAGGCTTTGGATATCCAATAAAGAGTTTGGAACAGTATATTCGAGTATTGTTTTTAAAGTTTTTATATGTTCATATTTGTAGTATATATAATAGGTACAAATTTTATGTTTATAAACTTATTTGTATACTAGCATTTGCATTTGTATGTGTGTTAAGTGTTTATATAACTAATCAGAAAAACAGAAATAACTACAAATAAATAAATGAAAACGGGAGAAAACATTTAAAAGAAAGAAAGTCAAATCTCTTGAAAATAAGCTAATTACTAGAATTGTTCAATTTAAATTTGAACAATAATCCATTGAGAGGAGAGTTCGGCGAAAAGCAACTAATACTGGGTGTAGCTAATCCATATTCCAATTCCTGGTGTACTAGCCTTGCTCAGAAATTGAACATTTATCATTAAATATTAACATCAAAAGATCTCCGCAGTAATATGCAAGCATCAGCATGACTTGTATATAACCTAGACTAGTAGAAGATAAAATTAATGGTACCAGAAGTAATCAAATAGCTTAGCCTAGCACATACTAACTATCTAGGCTGAAATATATAGGTGCATATAGATTTACAGTAAAATGTTACAATAATGCCCAAGTTTTAAAATGTTACAGTAGGACAGTTAATTTATGAAGTGACTCCCAATGCAGCAGTGATGATATGCAAGTGAAACAACTCATCATGGTACCATTTATTTGATAACTCTTCTGATGCAAATATGAATTAATCCATCTATTAAACAATTAAACCGAATTGATTTAATATTCCACTCACATATGAAGTATTGAAACTGAAACAAAGCCAGAGCACTTAAAAAACTTTAGAGCACATTTTCTAAATCACAAACCGAAAAGGACATACGGGAATTCAAGAAAATATCACACAAGCTCAATTATGCCATGGGATTCAACTTTAAAAAAAGAAAGAGCACATTTTAAAATCCAAAACCAAAAAGGACAAAAGGAATTTCAAGAAAATCAGGCACAAGCTCAATGATGCCATGGAATTTGAACAAAACTGACAAAAGCAGTAAGCTCTGCGAGCAACAAAGAAACTATAACAGAGAACCAAAATAGGGGCATGCTTGATGCTTTCATAGTTGCGATCATATGTTCGAGAAAGTGCTAGTACTGTATTAAAAACATTCCATAAGGAGTTCGGTATGCAAGATGGGGAGTTCAAATTCCACAGCTGAGGCATCTATAAAATTGTGGAAATGTGATTTTATATCACTAAGGAAAAGATTTACTATCCTTCAAGATTTAGCAGACAAAGTACAATGGTTTTAGAGACGTGTGTTTTTTTTATTTTTTATTTGTATTAATTATCTTTTAGTCCAGAAAATATGTCAAACTCAGTTTAAGCTTATCATACATCTAGGGGTGCTTGCAAAGACAAAAAACATCTCAGTGTTTTCAGAGTTTGAAATGCACACCTATTGCAAACATAGTCATGTACAATACCAATGAGAAAACTCAACATATGATACCTCTACGATGATCAGCTGTAGATTCAAAATTTGATACAAGCAACATGGCAATAAACCCAAAAATAGAAATCTAAAACTCTGATATAGTGATGAATGATGGAGTAAAATTCCAACAGGATATATTTTCAACTTGTCAAATGCTTATAAAACGTAACAATAGTACAGCCACCTTAAATGCAACTAGGTGTAACCAGGAGGCTGCTAAGGGAATTTAGTTCAATGATATGCATTATAAATGAAATAACTGTTACGAAGATAGAAGAAAAAAAGAAAACAAAAAAAGGAACCAGTAGGTATAAGGAAATATAACAAACATCTTAACAATGTGAATGTTACCTCTTAGCACGCTTTGGGTCAATAAGAGCAAGCTCAGCCAGCTTGGCAGCAGAGATAGCTTTCTTGGAATCAGATGAAGATGGCTCATCTGAGCCTCCCATTAGCATCTCTGTCTTGATAGTAGTGGACCCGTCCATGGACTGGCTATGCTGATGCCTAATTCTCGGTCTCTCACTTAAAGCTTGAGTCGTATTAACTACCATGTTGTTCATTGCTTGTGTTGGAGCAGACAAAGAACCAGGCTCATTTGCTGACAATGCAGATGAACCCCCCACTTGAAATGCCGAAGTTGCAGATGTCGTTGAATTGAACTTATCCATATCAAGATATATTGATAGAAGATCTTCCTCGGTCTCATCAGAGAAAGATGGTCCGTCAAATCCGCCAACAACACCTAAATCGCTATCAAAGCTGATATCATCAGGAAGGGTAAGGATCTCCGAATGAGCTCGTCTATGGCCCAAATTCTTGGGTGGGTTATCCGGCATCCGGCTTACATCATGACTGAATCGGCCAGAATCAGGAGACGGCAATCCATGAGGCAAAGTAGATGATCCGGACTTCTCAGGCATCACGTTGTAACTAGCATTTGGCGGTGAGAAAACAGAATATCTCCCTGATGGTGGTAGCAAGCTCCCACTACCATGATGCGACTTATCCTTATCCATCATTCACCAATCTCCAAACCCTAACAACCAAAAACAGAGACAGTGGTTTCACTTGTAAGAGGTCAGTTAATCTGAAAACTGAACAGAAATCCAAAATGAAGCAAAAAAAGTCCCAAACTTCATTCATTTATTTAAGTGGGAGAGAAATCTAGCAAGTGGGCATTTGAAAAAACCCTAAGCAGAGAAAAGTACTAAATGCAATTACGTATACAAATTACAAAATACTTGAGTTTTTCACCCCTTATAAGTTATAAGAACGAAATGAAGAGCAAAATTCCCACTGAATGAGCTAAAACCATTTGCATACAAGTTAAACCAACCAAGCAACAAAGCAACCCGTAAAAGGATGCACACACAAGAAGGAAAAGAAACGCATAAAATGCAAGTGACATTAGCCTGTAAAAACAGACAGATTGTAAACCCAGAAAAAGAAATTGATTACCTTAATTTGGCAAGTCTTGATGATTTTGGGTCTTTACAGTGCTCTATTTCTGCAAGGGTGAAAATGAAAATGGGGTTCAGAAATCATATATCACGTGGCGTACAAGACACTAAGAAGCTTCAAAGAGACGATACTTTCTTTGTTTTGTTTTGTTTTTGTTTTGTGTTAGAAGAGAAGACGAATAGAACACACACGGACTGACAGACTAAAAAGGACTATTGTAATGGAAACTTGTCCTAATAGTTGGCGTTGCCGCAAACATATTAACTTCTAAAGCATCTTCTATATTGACGATATCATCTTCGTCAGGACATATGCTGTCAGAATTCATGAACTCGATTAAATTTTCACATAAAAAAAACATTATATAGTCGTTGACTTCCTATACTATCTTGTTGGTGGGAGCAAAATTATCTCTATCTTAAAAGTACCAACCATCGCTAACTTGGTCTAAATTAGGGTATGTGCTATCAACTATTGCAACGATTGGGTCACCGGAGTACGAATGAAGATATCATCAGCCAGTTTGAATTCCACATCACCATCATTATCGTCACTAACCTCTCCATCTCCACCATTTAACAACCAATCTGCAAACTCTCTAACACTATCATTCTCGACATTTGAGCGGCTAGACTATAATTGAATAAAATACAATAGAGATAATAAATAAATACGAATAATTAGAATCAATTTCACTTACATGTACTATACCTAAAATTTGTTAGTTTATATAACATGTTATTAAAATGTCTGCAAACGCATGTTCTCTGTGAGCTTCAATACACGACACGAACTCTAGAGGGCGATGAGCATAGGGAATGGACCATGCCCTGTCTATTACTCTTAGGTATGACTTGAAGTATTTGTCTGAAATCACCACGTCCATCAAATGGCTTGTTCAATTCTCTACCATGATGACCTATCATTACGTCCGTTAGACTACGATCAAGAGCCTCAAAAAAAAAAAAAAAAAA